>ML811736.1:98743-108927 GCA_009831015.1 Picea engelmannii
ATCCTCCTAATATACTATCCAACCAGAAATCCACTGCGTGAGAAGTTTTATTACTTACAGAATTCAACTGTCTTACCAATTCAGGAGTCCAATTCCTCGACACTGTGGTTCGATGCCTTCCAATATTCTCTACTAACCTTTCTAACCACTCAGTTAGAATAATTGGAAATTCACCAAAGAAAATTTCATGCAACTCTGTGTACACATACCTTTGCATCCATTGCTCATCACTCATCTGAGGGTTTCTATTCTCTTTCTAAGAAAACTCTCATTCCTTCCCTTCCAACCATTATGAGGTATATTTCTTAGTCAGCCTCCAAAACATCCCCTCAAGCACGGATTCCGGGTCCCGGCAACGGAACCATTTGTTGGGGTGCGCACGGTTGTAAGCCCTAGGTTCGGGTTATCTTGTCCAACAAATCCCTTTAGACATCGGCCCTTTCATCATCACCTGCATGCAAGTGAAGTCTCACCTGAGGCATCTATTGGGGCTGCAGAAACTGAGTTTCTGATGTAGTGAGGGAATGGGAGGTGATCATCCTTATCATTCTTACTTATATGTTTTGTGTGTGTTAATTTGTATTTGCTCTTCTTAGGTTACTTAGTGAATTCAATTATGTATTAACATTCTACTTCATCTTGAAACATAAACCAAGTACTATGACATCCATAACTTATTGCGCAATGATCACACAAAAGATAAATCTAGTCTAACATGTATCAAGAAAGAATCCATGATCAATCACATAAAAGAAAAATAAACACAGTAGTTAACATGGTTCACCCAAATTTTGGCTACGTCCACAACAATTGCCTTCTTTATTATTCTTTCTATAATTACCTTAGGCTTGCGCATTGCGCTTACAAAGATACATCATGCTATATTTTCCTTCATCTATCCTAGTCACTCTACAGTGCAAGCCTCTCTCTCTCTCTCTCTCTACAACATCTCCTCAACATTTAGACATAGATTCTTCTCTCAAATAAAACTCTCTACAAAACTCTCGACTCATTGGAACCCTTATTCTCCCATCCCATTACATATTTATACATGAATTCTAGGGCTTAAAACCCTACTTTACTCACCCCAAACCCTATTACAATTCATGCCAACTCAAGTTGACTCATTGATTGAGCTTGTTTTTCCTGCTTTTCCTTCTTCATGTTTCTTTTGAACTCTGACTATTATTCTTCCTGCTTTTGTGTGTCCTTATATACTTAGCACGTCGGTCTGTCATCCTTCCTTTTCGCCCGCTTTCTTCTCTTGTTTTATTCTCTGCTTTATTCCTCTATTTTATTCCTTTGTTTTATTCCTCTTCTTTATTCCTCTGTTTTATTCCTTTTCTTTATTCCTCTTCTTTGTATGTTGATGTTGTGCATTGTACTCCTGACTATTCCTCAACTGCATAGTCTACATTGTACTCTCGAGTCTACCTTGTCTTCCTTCTTCTTATTCTTCTATTCACATCTTCCATACTTAGGATTTTCATGCATATTATTTCCACAATGTTTGTCCAACAACAGGAATCAAGCAAGGATAAGGAAATAACACTTCTTATGTAGGTAGTGCGACACAAAAAAAAAAAAAATGTTAAATTGAAGGTGGAACATGTCACTCGCAAGAAAAAATTTAAAAATATGATCACTAGTCAAAACATGGATTTTCCATGGCACGCCACTCTATGGGATCTTCAAGTGATAATGAAGTAGAAACGATGTAGCAACAACTAGCATACATGGGCATGGAACTTGGAGAGAAACACCATGTCAGTATAGAACTTAAGTTATAATGACCCAGTCATTTCTTTAAAGTGAACAAGAACTCAGAGACATGAACAAGAAACTTGCTAAAAGTGGATGACAAGACCCAACTCTCTTGGAATAGGGGAGACAATAACCTAATATAAGATGAAGGGTTTACAATTGGATATTAATCCTAGGCGGAATTGGAGGTATGTGCCTCGCACTCTAGCAAATGGTATTTTGATGTATTTCAAAGTATATTCTTTAGTGCGAATTTATGTTAGAATATACCCTTATTGGGAGAGCCAAGAACAATATTTTGGACATAGATATAGTGCCATATATGTTAAGGCACAAATTTTGAATCTAATTATCCTTATTTTAAAAATCATATACCTATTATATATTAGCTTGTTAAACGGTACAATTGCATCACTTTTGATAATATAAAAAATACTTGTTCTTAAAAAAAACATTCCAATTGTTTTCATATCTCAATTGGTTACAACGCTTGTTTAGTAAGTGGGAGGTCATGAGTTCAACTCTCATTTAAATAAAAATTACTTACTCTCTATAAATTACTTATTGGGGTGACTAGTGCAGGAGGGGGCATCATGAGCCCCAAAGGAACAATTGAAACATGGGGTATTGGTATTTCATCTAATAATCAAGTATAAGCCTATGCCTTATTGCAAGGCTTGAGGATAGACAAAAATTGTCGTATCTAGTCATTGTTAGTGGTGGGAGATTCAATGGATATCATTGGAAATATAGTTTCAAATACTACCTCAGTTCATAACTTATTAGCATTAGTGTGAGCTCAAGCAAAACAAGAAGCACTTAAATTCATCGTCATCAAGTTCTTTCATGTGCTTTGGGAAAATAATCATTTAGCAAATGGATTTGCTAATCAAGCCACATACCTAAAAGAGGGGGTCATCAATATCAATGGTAATGTTTTCAATCAACCCATTCCTTAATTATTTTATTATGAGGATCAAGGCACATAGCAGGCATGTAAGGCTTCACGTGTCTCACAATAAGGTAGCACAATTATATTGCAACGTCAGTAATGAGAAAAGACCTGAGACACACCTTTGTTTTCTCATGTTCTCAACTCTGCATGAATTTGAACCCATGGAATTATTTTTCTCTTGTAAAGGTGGGATTATGGCTCCTCGGTATACAATTTGAAAGTGCAGACCTTGGTTTTCAGGTATGCACGATAGTTTGGTGAGTTTTGTGATCCGGATTTTATGAGCATAACAAAATGAATAAAGATTATTAAAAGATGATTAACACAGAATAATAGAGATACAGTAAAATTGCTTTTCTATTCAATAAGGAAATAAGCTGAAACTATAAAATGCAGCAGAAAACAAGCTTGCTGGAATGGTGGCAGCTTATCTCTGAGAAGAGATGTGACGGTTGGGCTCATTCACAAGAATATGATTACAATGAGACTCTTAAGGCCTTTTTAAAATAAATAGAAAAGTCAAAAACCCTCGACATCCAAACACATAACCCTAGGAGATGAAGCGCCAAAAGTCAAGTGGAACCCATTTGGGTAAGTTAGTACATCAACTTCCTAGGGTCGTAACTTTTGCATATGATCTCTTTTTTAGGCGCACGATAGCCTGTTGGAAAGGTATCATAGAGGAGATTCATTTTGGGGTCTTAATATGAGCCTTTGACTATCATTGAGAATCTTAATCCTAAAAAACCTTCATTTAGGCCCTCAAAATGGCTCCGAAGTTAAAAACCGCTAAAAATAGTAAATTGCCAGAAAATTGTTTTGAGCAAGTTGGAAAAGGTGTGTGGCCACCGATATCTACCTGGATAAATCCTCCCTCCTTAGGAAGAAATGGTATCCATTGCATTCAATTCCCTCATCATATGAGGAAATTTCTACTGAATTTGGCCCTGGGTGAGCCACTTGCCTTGGTGTAGGAGTTGCCCTGCTTTGACGAATCGATAAAGTTAGATCCTTTGTTGTCGAGTGCCCTTGATCTGTGTGTCCAAAATCTGATCATTGGATGCCTGTTGCATGTATTCAGGTTTGATATCTATTAGTGTCAACTACTCTGCTATCTCTTAGGTGTCCAATAATGGTGGGAAATATAGCTGAAGGAGAGCCACATTGAAGACTGGGTGCAGGCCAAGGAAAGGGGGAATGTTGAGCTCAAAATCATTGTCACCCACAGCCTTGGTGATGGTGTACAGCCCATAACGGAGTGGGCGAAGTTTCCTATGGGGCCTTTTAAGGCGTTCTTTCTACAAGTGCAACCAAACTTTTTCTCCCACCTAAAACTTATATGGCACCCAATGTTGATCATGGCACTGCTTGTACTTGGCATTAGAGTTTTGTAGAACATTATGAACCTGTTGGCGGATGTGTTGGATCTGCTCAATGAACTGGGTGGCTTTGTCATCTTCTAGTGGAGCAAGGGATGAGTCATCTAAGGTTGTCACCAGGGGTAGTGCAACATCCATGGGGCCCAATGGTTGGAATCCCAACCCCACCTAAAAGGGGTTGTGGCCAGTTGAGCTATGCAGGGCTCGGTTGTAGCTATGTTGGACATAGGGAAGAATCTCATCCCATGTGCGGGGGTTTTTTGAATTGTACATGTGCGGGATATGTATGATCATCCGATTGACGACCTCAGTTTGGTCATCTATCTGGGGGTGAAAGGCAGTGGATTTGGTGAGCTTGGTATCCAGCAGTGACCAAAGGCTAGACCAGAATGTGATGAGGAACCGACTGTAACGGTCTGAGATAATGATTTTTGGGATCTCAAAATGTACCCATACTTGTTCAAAGAATATCTTATTAGTGGCTTCTATTGTGATGTTATTCTTGCAGGTGGCTAGAATCGCCATCTTGGAAAAGCAATCAACAACCACAAAAGCACAGTCATTTCCCCTCTTGGTGGATGGGAGGCCTGACATGTAGTCCATTGAGATGGATTCCCATGACCTATCAAGAGTAAGCAGAGGGGTGTATAGGCATTTTTTCTTAGTGGTCGATTTGGAAATAGCACAAGTGGTGCAGGACCTAATATACTTGTCGACGTCCTGTCGAAGTTTTGGCCAGTAGAAATGTTTCTGCAAAACTTCCACTGTCTTTTCTACGCCAAAGTGTCATGCCACCCGACTGTAGTGAGATTCCCAAATCATCTTTGCATGCTCGCTTGATGGAACACAGAGATGGCCCATACGGCACAAAAACCCATATTGAATATGTAAATTAGCGACCACTGAGTTGGCGCCCAACATTTGGTAGGTGGTGGAGAATTCAAGGTTTGTCTCATAGAGGTGAGGCCATACGGAGGTCTCATGGCCGTAAGATTATAGAACCGTGGTGAGTGCCATGACTGGAGGTCGCCTGAGGCAATCAACAACTCGGTTGGTACTTCATATTTTATACTTGATGTTGAGGTGGAACTGTTGTAAGTATGTGGACCACTTCTGATGGTGGTCATTCTGCAATTTTCCTTGGGTCTGCATCAACTGTAGTGGCTTGTGATTAGTGTGTATGATTGTCTCCTTCCCAAGAATGTAATTTCTCCACTAGCAGCAAGCTTGCACAATGGAGTAAATTTATTTTTCATAAGTAGGGTACTTACGGACATCATCTGATAGTGTCTCACTGTGATATGCCACAGGGTGGTCGTGTTGAGTGAGAACGGTGCCCATGGCATAGTCTGAAGCATCTATCTCAATCTCAAAGGGATGTTGCAGGTCCTACTGGGGATGAGAAAAAATGCTTCTTCAAGTCATCGAAGGCTTGTTGTTGGGACAGGCCCCACATAAATTTTGCCTTACCGCCAACCCTGGTTACTTAGCTGAGGGTCCATGTCATATGAGAGAATCCTAACATGAATTTGTGATAGAAATTGGTGAGGCCCAAGAAGATATGAAGTTTAGTGAGTGTGGTTGGGGATGGCCAGTCATGGATAACCTAGATCTTGGTTGGATCCACATGCACACCATGTCGATCAACGATGTAGCCTAAGTAATGGACCCTGTCCATGCCAAAGGATCATTTTTCCAAGTTTGCATATAGTTTGTGTTGTCGCAGGGTGTGCAGAGCATGCTGAATATGAAGAACGCATGACCCACACTAAGAGGGGGGGGTGAATTAGTGTGTGAACCATTTTAACTATTTCTTTTCACAAGTTACCACTTAAAACATATTTGAACAGATTAATAACAATCACATCATAATTACAGTGAACACAAAGACACCAGATGTTTGTATAAGATTTTGTATAATAAATATCAACATAGTAATATGAATTTATGTGAGAGAGGATTTTATTTTTAGCACCAACTAAATTTTTCAACACCAACCCCTCGGAGAGCACCAACTCTCTGCCAAGAGCCAGCTTGGCTCAAGACCCATCTTGTTGCAAGTCCCAGCTTGTTGATAGAACCCAGTCTATCCAACTAGAGTCTATTCAACTCTAGTAGTAGTGATCCACTATAGAATCAATGATCAGAGATATACTTTAAGACACTCATCACCACATTTCATATTCTCTATTATTCACATTTTCTTTCATCTGATATCTTCTTGGAATCTGCTTCAACTTATTTAACTTATGTTCTGAACTGCATTTTATCTTCTATATGTTATTCACATTTTATTTTCTCTTATGTCTTCTTGGAATCTGCTTCAACTTTTTATCTTCTATTTTGGACTGCAGAGACACTTTCTTCTCACCACTTTTTTCTCGTTTATATAATCTTCAAACTGGTGTGAAATTTAAAACAACGTGTCCCTTTATTTGAACCATTGTACCTTTTCGTTTAAAATGATAATTAAACTTTAATTAATATTATTTTTCCTTTTTATTCTTTATTCATATTTTCATGATTTATTCTCTTTTAATCATGACTTTGTATCGGTTAATTTTTGTCATAAACTGATCACAGTCATGGATCAATTTAATCCTTTATACTCGATGCCTAATCTCTGTTATATTTATAGAGACCGGATTATGTGAAGGTGCTTCCTTCAAACCATCACATATGTCCGTGCATTACATAACCACGGGCTTTACCAATTATAGCGACATGTTATGATTTTTTTTTAATATTCTTATAGCATATGACCAAAGACGATGATCGAATGCTAATCTTGAACGAGTGCTTGAGTGATTTACCAAATCAATGGTTGTGATTCAATCTCCTAATGAGATGGACGGCTGATGGGATTTCGGTACTTTTCCCTTCAAGTTATCATGAATTCCAATATTACAAAACTCACGGTCACGAAATCGCCGAAACAATCGGACAGTTCATATTACCCACTAATATGGATGGTTGTTGGGATTTCGGCGCTTTTCCCATCGAGTATTCATGACTTACTACATTAAAAAATTCCTGATTATGATATCACCAATACAATTGGATGATTCACATTTATCTCACAGATATACATCAACGGTCCACCTTAAAGCTTAATCTGATCCCTTCTTTCCTTAATCGAACGGTTGTGTCTTAATCAAGCATTGATATGTGTGACTGTCGGGATTTCATTGTTTTTGCCTTCGAATATTCATGACCTCCAACAGTCCCTTTCAGCATTTCGGCGTTTGGGACTTCGTGATGTTGGATTTTTTGCTTACAACGAAAAACTCGCGAAGTGGTAACTCTCAATACTATGGATCAGCTAACGCGTGTCCCTTTTAGAGTTTCGACATTCAAGACTTCTGGACTATAGAGTATTTGCTTAGTGGTAAAATATCTCGAACTCGGACTCTCGGAGTAACGTAAATGCTTACGTCACTTGATGACATGTCACCAGCCTATTGGCTGCCACGTGTCATACATATTTGTGATTTTCACGTAGCTGAAAAATTGTTTCAACTTGACACTTGTCAGTGTCTTATTGTGCCACGTGTACTTAGCTGACGTGTTCTACTGAGTCGTTTTGCCTTGGTTCAAATCCAATGGCCCTCCAACACTTTCAAGATCCGATGGCCCACGATTCTATAGTGATTTCGTGTTTCTCTATTTGGAAGGTTAGCACTTCCAGTTTTTGAATTTCCAATAGTGAAGTGTTGAACCAACGCCATGTGTCCTCTGGCTCAATGACCAGGATTCGTTCTCGATCCAATGGTTTAGATTGGATCGCGAATTCATGTTTTGGTATTTCAAGAAGCATGCTCTATTCTCTCAACTCTCAATCTTTGAATTCTCGAAATCTGGTATGCCACTCTCATCAGATTGACGACCCAGGTCGCTCCTCCTGATCGACAGTCCTTATCTTATCATGATTTTGCATTTCGGTATTTCAAAGGTTAGAGAACCTCCCTTCTTCTAACTTCTGATTTCTCGATATCTAATTTCCCGATATCCTCTTACGTTGGATCGACAGTCCATGACCCTCCATGATCCAATGGTCCAGATCATATCGCAATTTCACGTTTCGTGAGTTCATGCAACATTGTCTTTGACTTTCCTCATTTGTGATTCAGTGAAATTACAATCACTTGCCATGTGTCCTCTTGATCCAACGGATCAGATCATTTCGTTGCTTTGGAGTGTTAACTAACTCCGAGGCTTATCCTCCTTGCATCTCCACTGGATCCGACGACTGACGCATAATCTTGAAGCAGATCAACGGTCATGATATTTCAATGGTCCTTAAGCCCATGGTCACTCAAATGACTGATGTGTGTTGTATCAGGCGATCAACATGGTCAAAATATTTGATCGGACGGCTGTTGAGGCTCTTCATTCACTAACTCTCCTGATCTTTAATATAGTCAGTCACTAGTTCTCTTGAGCTTTGATCTCTGCGTTTGCTAACCCTCTTGAGATTTTATCATAGGTGTTGGTCTCTATTTTTTATCATGTTTTGCCTATATTATATCACAAAGACCTCCATTTCCATACCCAGTACCACTCCCTTTTGGCCTTGTTTTGACATAATTGACATCTCTTTACCACTCAATGGGGCTACTCAAGGTATTTTTACATTTCAAATTATTTTTATGTATTTTGATGCTTTAAATTAACATTGAAACTAATGTGGCTTGGGTTAGGTACTATTTCTATTTTTGAAATAGGATTTGCCAGTACCAGGTACCAGCTTGCACCCTGTGGAGATACCAACGAAGCTGATAAAGACCCGCGCGTTATGGTCAGAGTGGGAGACAATGCGATTTACATGACAGATGGAGTCATCACTAATATGATGATTGAAGGCACAGTTATAGAACTGAGTTGTTAATACTTCATGATTCACACTTCGTGACACTACGTGTCACGAAGATGTGAAGATCGTTTTTTAAACTGATTGCGAGTTATTTTCGGATCTGGGATCCGTTTGAATTGATGTATTTTTTCTTTAAACTGTTATTGAGGAGGATCGATATAAACAGAAGATCACTCCTAAGGAACGTTAGGTTATGTTATGTTATGATACACATTTCTGAATACAATCTGTTGTTGCGTTATGTTATGTTACTGTCATACGATTTGAGTTATTTTCTTCTGAGTAATGGAGCGTGAAGTATACACAATGTTTGTGTAGAATGATTGAGTAGCTCTGGTTGTTCCTTTCGGTGTTTGTACCTTTTGGTTGGGCCTGCCAAACAGGTTCAAGTCGTTGCTTTTCTCTGTCTTAGATTTAGTTCATTTCAGTATTTTAGTATTTGCATGCATGTTAGCATAGAGTTTGGGAATTAATTTGTTCAGGTTCTTACTTAATTACTCTCCAACTGTATCGTTTCTAGCACATTAATATCCCTTACATTGATGAGTATTGAAAGCACGGTTGATTCCTGTAGGATTTAAAGTGTGAATTAGAATAGCTCTATTTCCAGTTTTCAATCTGAACGTAGGTTAAAGTGAATGCGAGCTTGAATTTACTTTGCTTTAGTTAGGGTAGTTAGGTTACTCTGCTTTGTTAAGATAGTTTAGTTGCAATTGAACTAGAGGAAGCTTCCGGTACCAGTAGGGTAAGTAGGATATTTCTTTGTTTTTCCTGTAGACAGATTTAGATTTGTTTTCGATATTTAGATTAAAAGAGTTTTAGGAAATAATTTTTCTGTTATGGCTTAGATAGAGACAGTGATGATAGATGATTAAAGGTAGTGGTAGATAGTTTTGTGAACTTGCATTAGATTAGAAATAGAATCATTTGCACTTAGGCATAGGACTGTTTTCTGTTGATGAATTACATAGGAAATGATAAGTTTCAAGGTAGTCATTAGGATTCAGTTTTTAAGAGTGAGTTTATGTTTCCTTCTAAGAATAGTCTTTAAATAGGAATTAGCTTACCTGCACATACAGTGTAGCAGCTCTAAGTTTACTTGCCCTGGTTTGACAATTCATTGTTTCAGGTCATTAAAATCTTTAATATCGCAGCCTGACATTTTTGGCGCCGTTGTCGGGGAGCTGTTTAAAAGGTAAGTTAGATAGTTGTC
>ML811737.1:17780-32985 GCA_009831015.1 Picea engelmannii
GTTAATCTTCTTTATTCAATGAGCAGTTATATGCAAATTTTTACAACCATATTTATCTTAATGTGATCATTTGTCAAATTATAAAATTGTTGTTGCTACATCTCTTACATGTTCTGTCATTAGCATTCAATCATTACTGCTTCGCATTTACGAGAAGCATTGGTAAGATCTGGTGCGGTTTGGCCTCATCAAACAACAAAATTAGATGCTATGCACAGGACGAATAGGAGATGTGATTACAGGTTAGTTTTCTAGCTTCATTTGATTAGTTTAATTAATATAAGAATTTCCTGTAGTCTAAATACATTGTATTGTTTGTTATTTTTGTTTCTCAATTAGACAACTGCCATTTCATTTCTTGTTTATAAAAGTTATAAAAAATCAAAAACACTGAATGATAGCTTCGCTATCATAAATCAATCTATATTTGATTTTCGTAGGTTTAGATCAAAATTTGCATTTTGTGAATATTATACATATATTAGAAATATAATCATATCGATACACTATACATATAATAAGTAGAACTACTATTTTATAAATATTAGTTAGTAAACTGTGAATATATTTTAGATTTGTATATAGTTTTCAACAACTGTTTTTCATTAAGTTAGTTTCTTTAGTTTTGTTTTTTCACTTTCATAGGACTTAGATCGGCCAACGGAGCTGCTAAACTCGTCAGAATGGATTAATCCAAACGGCTTGGGTTAAGTAGACAACCCCAGACCGTATTCACTCCTCCAGTTGACGAGCGATCAATTTCGCTCGTCAACAAACCGACAAGGGGAAAATAACTTGATAACCTTTAGAATGTGATTGCACAGATGGATGACTATATTAATCCTACTGTTGATGGTGCACTCATTTTGTGAAGTATCATTTATTGCACATCAGATTCAGAAGAAGCCTTGGAACATTCGCAACAAAGGTTACATGAAGTATCTACAAGGAGATGTGCTCATATTACCCACACATTGCGCTGGATTGGAGTTGAGGTACACTATCCCTTGAAGTAGGATGGACTAATAGATATAGATTCTTTTGTAAAATAATTTGAATTGCAAAAATCAGAACAACAGAAATTTATAGCTTTAGATATCGACCTGAAAGAGACTCCTGGAAGGTAGTGGGATGTGCATACGAATAGAATAGATAATTGGTAGAAATGCAGAAGGATGTTAAAGGTCAGGTTTGGAATAGAAACTGAATATACTACGCAGAAGTATACTAGGTTGAGTTGTCCTACAAATCATCTTACACAATGCACCATGACATGGAGCTATGTACCTAAGCATGAATAGACACACTTATTTGTACACACTTTGCATATGATCCCAAAGAACTAGTATTTAGAACTGGAAGTATGCATAGGAACAACAGATTGAGAATATTTGAGAATATAGGAACTGGAAGTATCACCACATTAAGATTACGCAGGAGGATAGGCATAAGACAACATTTGCGATGGAATGAGGATGTTATCAATATATAGTCATCCATTTTGGATTGGAAAATGCACCAACAATATTTTCCCGAGTTGTTGTCATGACTTTTAAAGAATTTATTCATAAATTCCTAGAAGTATACTTGGATTATTGGACGATGTTCAGTTTGCTCAAGGACCATATTGAAATTTTGTGCTTGATGTTGGACAAATGTAGACAATTCCAGGTTTCCTAAATTAATCTTACTGGTCTTACATGACATGAATAATTCCTCATGCCACTACAAAAGTATGCTATAAAGGACATTTATCCTTGAGTGGGATATGGATACTATTACGAGTTTTTTCACACAAGTGATGGGTCTCAAGACTTTGGCCTAAAATGAATCTTCTAGGGCACTAGTTCCTAAACTAGGCCTCAAACCACCACATAGACCTAGAATATTGGCCTCTTGGTGGCATACTAGCATTGTTGCAAAATTTTTCTTACTAAGCATGGGTATTGGGGCCTTGGCCATGTTTGATGAAGGAAAACAAGAGCGTCAAGATCTAAATTAATATTCTAGGACTCATAATCCATTAATCTCTATTTAAAGAACATGGAGAGTCATTTTCTATAATAGCATGTTAAAAAAATAGGGTTTTATCCATGTAAACACTCGTGTAGTAATATTTGATTTGTGTGTGTGAGTAGTTGTCCTAAGCTATTCAACCTATGTGAATATACCTTGGTTTTTAATCAAAACCACCACACAATCCCTCTAGATGGAATCTTTGACCTTTGTATGAGATATGGACTCCATTAGAAAACGTTAGACACAAGGGATGGGTCTCATGACCTTAACCATGGTCATAAGAGAAAATAAAGGGTCTTAGGACCTAAATAAAGATTTTACTTTCTATAGCCTATTTAAGATACATACATATTTGGTTATTGCTATAAATTTTTATCACTTTACCCATTTAAAAAGAAATTGCATGTTCCACTAACATTGAGCATGATCTACAATCTATTTTTTTTTATTATGACAAGGATCTCAAACCCTACACTTAAGCATGGCCTTGTAATATGTTGACTTTCTTAATTTAAAAATAAAAAATAAAAAAATTGAAAAATAATAATGCAGAAGTATAAACTATGCTCTATAATTATACAAATTATTTTAAGGAAATTCCATCATTTAGATACTCAACTTCTACACTCATGCAAACATAGGCATTATATTTTGAAAGTAAAGGAACAAATCATCTTTTTCGGCTGAATGTTAAATCTAACGACACCATGGAAATTTAAATTGTATTTTTTCATGGAGGAACAATATATATATATTTTTGGCCGAATGTTAAATCTAATGATGCCATGGAAATTTTTGCCATCGAATATGTGTCCCGGACTTTTTTTGTCCAGCAACACAATTTTTGGTCGAAATAAGTTTTCGACTGAAAAGATAGTTCGGTCGAACTATGTTTTCGGAAGGAAAATTATTTTGACCTAAAAAGTAGTTCGATCGAACTATGTTTTTGATCGAAAACCTCTTTCGGCCAAAAGTTTCTTTATATATATATCAGTTGTGTTTTCTTGTGGACAATTTGGCTCCTGTCATTTTCTATGCACAATGGACATGCGTGACACCCGAGAAACACTAGTATCAGACACTCGAATGACACCTAAGCAACAACAAGAGCACATGACTGACACCAGCAAATTTGGCTTTGCCTACAAGGTTAGTAGCTTCATTCTACCTCTTGCTTCTTTTGTGGAGTAGCTTTGTTCTAACTCTTGATTCTTTTTTGGAGTAGCTATGTTCTATGTTTTAATATTAGGCTAAGCATAAGTTGTTTAGTTTCATAGGGATTGAATTAGTTAGAAATGGTAGGCCTCGGTTTTGGGCATCTTGTCATGTAGTCTATACCCATTTTACCTTCTAAAGTGATCAAGAAGATATCCTCCTTAACACAAAAATAAAAATCAAATACATTCTCTTATATTTCCTCCTCTATCTATGAGATTACATAAAAAATAGATTTTTCGATAATTATTGTCTATTTTCTTTCATTCTTCTTTCTTTACATGCATGCTAAATTGTCCAATTCATAGGAAACCTCGGAGCAAGCTACAAAACCTAATAGTACTTCACTTTTCAGAATGCATCTTTCCACCCACTCAAAATATTTTCTAGATTTCACACTCATATACTTCGTGAGTGATTGATCTGCATTCGCATTTTCACTTCTATTGAAACTTCCTTGAATTGTCAGTTCTGCAGTAATTTCATCCTCTTGCTATAATAGTTTGTGAAAAGGTATGGTCCCTACAACATCAACTGTATGTCCTACAATTGATAATTCTTGCAGAGAATTTTGACTAAAGCTATGATGGTTTGCAGTAGATGTCAAGTGGTGTTTTGCAACACTGATACACGAGGAAGGAAATTTTCAACCTGACACCATGGGTGTGATCGCAAAAGGGATGTTCTCTTGTGTGTGCTTCAATAAATCTTCCCCTTGCAATGATTTATTTACTTATTGTTGCAGGAGACAATTTATCTTTGGCAGTGGCATTCTTCTTCAATGTAGCTACTAAATTTATTACATTCTAATCTGGAACATCTGATAGTGATTATGTCCTTTTCCCTAGGCTTATTGCACAGATTTCTACGCCATTACACTCAAATAAAAATTATCGTGCATTCAAAATAAAAATCATCAGTACTTGAACTTTGACCTAAGTCACTCAGGTTGCTAGGTAATATCTCTTCTAAAATCCGACCACATTTGCGAGAAAGGAAAGAAACTTCCAAACCTTCCCCATTTTGACACGAGACATGTTAGGTTGTTTTCTTCTTACAACATGGTACACAAATTTCTGTATCAGCATCACGCAAAAACTAAATCTGAAATAAAACTGTTATATTTGGAACTCCACGGAGACCATTTCCTCAAGTGTTTTCATGGATTTTTGATAATCTAATATAAAAATTGACATGCGTTTTAGCTCATTTTCCCCTTGAGCACTAAATCTAGTCATAGAAGTGTTTCTACAGAACCTCCCATGTTGTTGCAAAACCCTATAATGAGTTATAGAACATTCATAAAATGTCATGGATGTCATGCTAGTTTAAGAGTGTTGGCCCTTGGTTATGGAAGGAAGCGAAGATTAAGGAAGAAGCGTGAAGTACGAACATCACGGAAGGAACACAAATTGAGAATGGGTCGAAGTTGAAAAAGAAGAAGAAAAGAAGGAGCTAAGTAAGGGAAAGCGATTCATTGAATGAGAAGATCAGGGAAGATAGATCAACAAGGAAATGTGAATCATGGAAAACTCAGAAAATGGAAAAATCCACCAATGGATACTTTGGAGCACCTCGCGAGAAAGAAGGACAGACAGGCTGGCAAAGCCCTGAAAATATGAGTCAAGTGGACCTAGGCTTTTAGACACCTAGGGTTTTTGGATCTAGGGTTTTGACACATAGACTTCGATCAAGGTTGTTTGAGAGTCATTGTAATGTATAAATAAAGATCTAGATGAGAGAAGAGGGTTTGATCGTCGATTGGTCATCGTTGGTCAAGGATTTGCGATTATAGTTGTTGTGTGAGAGAGGTACTATGTCCCTCAAGAGTATTCTTGTATTGTAATATCTTCAGTTGATTAGGAAGATCAACCCTGCAACTGGGTGTGTACGGAGGGGAGGGAAGAGAAAGAGAGAGATCTGCAAGCTAGGTGCACAGATAGAGCTGTATAATTTCATATAATATATCAAGAAACACAATTATGTGGACGTAGCCCTAGGGAGAGGGTGAACCACGTATATCTTGTTGTTCGATGTGATTGATGTTGTGTTATTTGTTATCTTCTATATTGTGTTACATTGTTGTGTTAGATCAAGGATACAACTGTGTGAAGTAGGTTTTAGTGTGGTAAAGAATAAATAGATTGTTGTGTATTGTTTCCTTGGATCCACTATGCATTTCCTCTGGTTGTAGACACCTGTGTCCTGCAACCCCCTATTGCTACTTCGGTTGAGACTACATCTTCTCTGCAGGTGTTGCCGAAAGGGCAAGTAGTTAGGGCTTGTTGGTGCGTTAGTAGAGTTGAACCTTGGGTCTGTCGTTGTGCCAACAAATGGTTCCATTGCTGGGACCAAGATATTTTTAAGGGAATGTCAAGGTGGTTTCCATCGAAGTTAAAGATTTATAAGTGGATAGAAGAACAAGAAAAGGGCTTTGATGAAGCCCAGAACAAGAACCCTAATATCAGTACAAAAGACTGGTTGGGAAGGTATATCTTCACCAACATACACGAGATTTTATTTGGAGGAGTTCATAAGGAGTTATACGAGTGGTTGGTTAGATTAGCAGATACCCAGTTTGAGATCAGATCTACACCACCTGTGGTATGGACAAAAAATATGATCAAGAAGGTCAAGAGAGTTGATAACACTGTATCTAGAGTGGTGGATCTCTGGTTTGATAGCACTATTGGAGGGTATATTACTGAGTTTTTCTATTGACAAAGTTGTATCATATATTCAAGTAGAGAGATACTTCTTTAAGGGACCTACAGGGAAGTTCCTACACTTTTTGAAGCTAAGGATTAAGATGTTATTGCATGAGAAGAATATCCTGAAGATACACTAAAGCTAATGTTCAAGAATTCAGACAACTACAATGATACAGAGGTTGGAATCATGCGCAGTGGGAGACCGTTTAGAGAGGTTCCTCTTAAGAACCTATTTAAGAAAAACTATAGAGACGAGGGATTCTACAGTGGAGAAAAAGTAGATCGAACAAACGAAGAACATTCAGAGGCCGCAAGAACAGAGGAGGTAGGATCTGAAGAAATTCACCAAGGAGAGACAGAAACTTCAAGAACTACGCCTACTGTTGAAGTAAGTACTATTACTTCCCCTATTATTTTAGCATCTCTAAGGAACCAGAGTAACCAAAGTAGTCAGATTCATAAAAGTACTGTTATAAGCAGCCTACCACATACTCAGTCAAGAAACCAAGGAAGATCTATGGAAGATGAGATGAGGTTACCCATATTTAGAGGAGATGGATCTGAAGATCTCGACCAACATTGGTTCTTATGCAAAGTTGTATGGAGTATCAAGCAAGTCACTGACGAAACAGTCAAGATAGATCAATTCAATACCACTTTGAGAGATCACGCACTGAGCTGGTACATGACGTTTTCTACAATGAATGCATAGCCTAAACTGATGAATGACATTAAGACTAGGCTGAGTGCAGAATTCATAAAACCTAAGTCGAAGTCACAATGTATTACAGAGCTGAAGGAAATCAAGAAGAAGGTCACTAAAACTATTTGGGAGTTCGATCAGAGGTTTAAGACCCTGACAAGCCATTTGACTTTTTAGATCCCAGATGAATAGAATAAAGAATGGTTCATTGCTGCCCTCCTCCCACATATCATAGTTCCTTTGATGCAACAAAAAATCACCTCGCAGGCTGAAGCTCTGGAGATTGCCATGAAACTAGAAGTAGCCCCTGTAGGAGAATCCAGCTTAGGTATGAGCCAAATATTGAATAAGCTAACTAGCCTATCCTTACAAGTCAGAGATATGAAGAAAGACAAAGGAAAAGAGAAAAGAGAATATATCTGGTGTATCAAATGTAAATCAGAGGGCCATTACAAAAAGGATTGCCCCTTATTTCATGAATACTTGGCCACTGGAGCACCTAGTCCTTTGAAGTAGGATATTGTACCCTAGTGCGAGGTATGTATAACGTGACATCACCTTGGTCAATGTTACTATATGAAAAAATATAAGGAGATCCATTACATCCCATTAGCCCCACTCAGGCTAAACTCTGTGTCGAACCCACGACCTAGTGTGTGTCTTTGAGGTCCGAGGTAAGATCTGAAACTTTGTCACTTGTAGTTAGTGAAGGAATTAAAGATAATAGTAAAGGTATTAAGAGTAGTGGAAGTAGTACAACAAACCATATTTATTTAGGTACACAGAGGAAGAATATTGCACAATGCACAATGGAGGGGGTAGACCCCACTTTGAGAATGTTTATCTTCAATGGAGCAAAGAAAGAAGATATCAAACAACACTTATTTTTTTGTGAATAAATATGGATAGTGAAGCAGGTCTAGGATGATGATACTGAAATCAAGCAGTTAGTGACAACATTTAGAGATCGTGTGTTACTCTGGTCTATGAAGTATCATTCCACTACACCTGCGGGACAAGCTAGAACATTGGTAGACATCAAGAAATCCATTTTAAAAGATTTCCAGGAACTGAAGTCTAAGTCATAGTGTATTATGGAACTAAAAGAGATCAAGCAATTATAGAATGAATCGGTATGGGATTTTGATACAAGATTCAAGATATTAGTGGATTGGTTGACCTTCCAGATTCCAAACAAGCAACATAGGGAATGGCTCAGTGTGGGATTTCTACCACATACATGATGCCCATTGACACATAAAAGGATTATGTCGTAGTCAGAAGAACTAGAGATCACCATGAAGTTGTAAGCATCCCCTATAAGAGAGAATGGCACAGGGATGGCTCACGTTCAGTCGCAGTTAGCAACATTGATAATTCAGTTATAGGATCTTGCTAAAGGGAAGGAAAAATGTGAAGAAGTATGGTGTGTTACATGTATAAATGAAGGTCATCATAAGAATGAGTGTCTATCATCTAAAAATTATTGGGTACAAGAGCCCTAAATCCCTTGGCCTCAAGATAAGGGGTATGGTGTGAGATATGCAGAACGATGCGTCATCACCCAACTACTTTTCCTTTGATGCAGAAATATCAAATCACTTCCAAAATATTATTTTGTAATACTTGTAATTCCATGGGACATGATGAAAATGACTGTTGTTCATTTGATCTAATGAGAGAACGCACCACATATGCATACATAGTCCAAGGGGAAGATGGATCATAAGGAGGGGTACCACAATATAATACTCTAAGGGGCTACAATCAAGGAGGAAGAGGAGGATTTAGAGGTCGAGGAAGAGGAGGATTTGGTAGAGGAAGAGGATGGATTATCTACTATAACTATAGAAAACCTGGGAATTTTGTGCGAGACTGATAGAATCGTTGTACGACGTGCACATACTCTAGACAGCCGGATCATGTGATAGAAGACTTCCCACAACTAATCGCAAAGTGGCAGGAGAAAAGGAACGATAATGTGTAGATGATAGTAGAGAAATATCGTGATGATCGACCAAGGGTAGTAATATTTAAACATGAAGGAGAAAGAACAAGAGCCAATGTGACAAAACAAGGAATTTAGACTGACCAGTGGGTCAAGAAAGCAACAAAACTTCTTCAACATTTGACCCTCGGAAAGAGAGATACACATATAAGTAAGCAAGGAAGGAACTCATAGAAACATGATGGGGAGAATTGAATTCGGAAGCTCTGTATGACATGCCTCCAGCCTATGAAAACTTGATCACAGAAAGGCCAATGGAGAAGGTAGGTACACTTAAAATTTTCTTAAAGAGTTGTTTAGAACTAATAAAGGATGAAACTACATTAAATGAATTTCATAGGATGATCCACCAGTGCGTGCAAGATAAATAAGCACTTGTTGCACAAAGAGCAGTTAACCAAGTACATCTCAGGAAAAGGATGAACATGGAATTTTGACTTAATGCACATATATGAGACTATGATATGGATAATATCATCTCGGATCTGGGATCTGATGTGAATATCCTTCTGAAGCATATATGGGAAATGATGGGAAAATCAAAGTTGATCTAGTCACCAATTCAATTGAGGCTAGAAAATCATCACAAGATTGTTTCGATTGGACGATTAACAAGGACGAATGTTAATATTGATGGAGTGCCCATCACTATAGATTTTGAAGTAATCGATATAGTGGATGGTAGTAAACCTTAACCAACGTTACTTGGACTCAATTGGGATTTTGATAACCATACCATTATTGATCTAAAATAGAGACAAATGATATTTGAAGTAGGAGACTTGAGAGTTACTGCACCATTGGATCCCACAGAAGGAAGAAGATATGTGGAACCGACAAGGGGAAAATAACTTGATAAACTTTAGAATGTGATTGCACAGATGGATGACTATATTAATCCTACTATTGAGGGTGTACTTAGTTTGTGAAGTATCAGTTATTGCACATCAGATTCAAAAGAAGCCTTAGAACATTGGCAACAGAGGTTACATGAAGTATCTACAAGGAGATGTGCTCATATTACCCACACATTGCGCTGGATTAGAGTTGAGGTATGTTATCCCTTGAAGTATGATGGACTAACATATATAGATTCTTTTGTAAAATAATTTGAATTGCAAATATTAGAACAACAAAGATTTCTAGCTTTAGATATCGACCTGAAAGAGACTCCTGCAAGGTGGTGGGATGTGCATAAGGATAGAATAGATAATTGGTAGAAATGCAGAAGGATGTTAAAGGTTAGGTTTTGAATAGAAACCGAATATACTACACAGAAGTATACTAGGTTGAGTTGTCCTACAAATCATCTTACACAATGCACCATGACATGGAGCTATGTACCTAAGCATGAATAGACACGCTTTGCATATGATCCTGAAGAACTAGTATTTAGAACTGGAAGTATGCATAGGAACAACAGATTGAGAATATTTGACTTGCAAATTCAAGGTAAATTTCAAATTTGAATATGATGCCCCTTCAGTAGACACAACACTGCGGATTGTCAAGAAAGAGATATTTACATAAGAAGACTTGATGGGAACAGTATCCTTATGTAGTGTGGCCATATATTCTGCAAATGTTCAAGAGGTTTTGGAATGCTATAACATTGTTGGAGAAGACCAGGAGGATGAAAACGTGAGAAATTTGTAAGTACCCAAAACTAAAGGAGAGCACATAGTAGAAGGTCCTAAGCTTGACTCTATCAAGTATGCAAAGACATTAAAAACATGCAAGGTGAATATTGGTACAAAGAATAATCCCAAGTTTGCACACATTGGATATTATTGGAATGAAGAAACTATCGAGAAGATAGTTGATTTATTGTGTGAATACCAAGACCTTTTTCCAGCTACATTTTCATAAATGAAAGGGATTATGGGAGAGATAGGGGAGATGAGGATCCGTTTGAAGTCAGATTCCAATCTCTAGAGACTGTACCGATTGAACTCAATATATAAGTATAAAGTGAAAGAAAAAATAGATAGGATGTTGGAAGCTAAGATTATTGAACCTATTGCAGAGTCAGAATGGATCATTATGATGGTGATTTAGGACAAGAAAATGAGTGGAATCATAATTTTCATGGATATATAGAAGCTGAATGGTTCTTTCTTACATGACCCATTCCCTACCCTGTTTTATAGATGAAGTTTTGGAGAATGTAGGAGCACATGAACCTTACTCATTTACTGATGGATTCTATTGTCGAAAGAGTTGGTTCTAGGCTGTAATAGAGCCAAGCCTTGGCACATTTTAAATGATAAAATAAGTTATCACTCAGAACTTGATTTGGGTTGCATGCAGGTAAATTCTGAGATAACCATGAACCACTTTTGATTAGAAGTTGCACTTCCAACCCGAGAGGGATGTCTCGAATATATGTCACGATAGGATATCCAATAAGCTTAACAACAGGCGTATCTATGGGTAACAATTTGTTTTTAGGTTTTAGGGTTACTGGGTTGGACCGGGAGGTAGTCTATTGGGCATGGAGTCAAATGATCAGGCAAATAGCAAGAGTGTTTCCGCAATGGAAATCCATGGAGCAGAGGCGAGATAGAAGTTGATTACAAAGAGAAGGATTTATAAAAGGATGGCAGTAGAATAAAGAGAAAACATATAAATACATAAGGAGCACTTAGCAATGAGTGAATTCCAAGCACAAATCAGTGGAAATAGATTGTTGGGACAAAGCATCTAGCAAACGACGAATTATAAACCTTGATCTCTGCAAGAAAAAACCTATAACCATTTTGCAACAGAGCATCTAACAGAGGATGAATTCTATTACAAAATAGTTACAAATCAAGAAGAAAATAGAGACAGAGTGATATTGAAACTAAGAAAATGGATAAACTCTGCAAGCAACATCACAAGAATCTCTGATATGGATAAAACATGCTTCTGCAATCTTATATTAAACTGAAAATGAAAGCTACAGCCCAGGAGTACCACTCCTATGTGTCTTTCCCCTTTCTTATATTTTACAAATATTCCTCATATATGTATTGAGGTCGAAATCCTCTCTAATCTAAAAGATAACAACAGTTACAACCAATTCTTGAAACTTTCTGCCATAGAAAATGGGCCAAACTGCTGAAAAATAGGGTTGCAGTTATGGCTCTATATCTCTCAAATAGTGACAGATTTGTATAAACTGAAAGATTCTTTTGTGAATATTTTTATTCTGAGAAAAAACCTCTCTCAGTTTCCTGAGATTCGTTTTCATTTGCCCCAAATATGCATTTAACAAACATATGTCAAAACGAGAAAATATGAAATCCGAAAATTAGGGCTCGTAGATGGATTTGATTCTCCCAATCTGTGACACCTGTAGGAAAATTGAGAGAGGCTAATGATATATGATGTGTTAGGCACAAAATCCTCCAACCGTTTCTCAAAATGATATTCTAGTCGCTCAAAATCCTCATTTGAAAATGATGACTCAGCATAGTAAAAAATGCCACATTTTTGAAAATGAACCTCATCTTGCGGGGGACTTTTGAGTGCCTTAACAAGATCAAAATGAAATTTTGAAGACACCACTAGATATCTTCGGATTTGTAGATGTCGAGCGACTATTCGAACGCGAAAAAAGGCCTCTCCATGACTGAGAAAATTGCATTTTTCTAAAGCAGTTGTGCATATGACTGGAGTCCCGATTTCAGGTTTTCAGGATTCGGGGAAACGAAGCAGTGGTTATTAAAATCTCCACATCGGCCAAATCCCCGATGGCCAAATCCCCGATAGGTTTCATATTTTTCATTGCACTCTTTTGGGCCTTCAGGTTTCGGGTATCATGTACTTAAGAGTTATGACATGTAAGGAATCCCAAATCACGAAATTGCGATGGGATTAATTAGGCGATAATCATTTGTCTTAATCTCTTAATTAATCACGATTAGCAATTAATATTTAACCTTTCATGGATTTAAGTGTCAGGACTTCGATAATACTTGACGCGAGAAATCCCAAATTGCGAAATTGTGATGGGATTGATTAACAGTTAAAACACTTAATCTTTATTTGACCCGGCTTATCCTTTAATACTTTAGTGAATTTGGGGATCGGGGCTGTAGTTATTAATATATCTACATCAGCCAAATCCTAGATGGAAAAAAACCCAGACTCTTGAGATTTTTCTCCATGTGGCTTAATGCTTGGTGTATGCAGTTGTTCCACTGCCAATGCTTCCCTTCATTTTCCTAAGTGTCCGAAAGCCAAAATTTCAATATTTGTTACAACAGATTCTATGGGTATCACCACATTAATATTATGCATGAGGATAGGCATAAGACAACATTTGTGATGGAATGAGGATGTTATCAATATATAGTCATTCATTTTGGATTGAAAAATGCACCAGCAATATTTTCCCGAGTTGTTGTCATGACTTTTAAATTATTTATTCATAAATTCCTAGAAGTATACTTGGATTATTGGACAATGTTCAGTTTGTTGAAGGACCATATTAAAATTTTCTTCTTGATGTTGGACAAATGTAGACAATTCCAGGTTTCCTAAATTAATCTTACTGGTCTTACGTGACATGAATAATTCCTCATGCCACTACAAAAGTATGCTATAAAGGACATTTTTCTTTGAGTAGAATATGGATACTATTACGAGTTTTTTCAAACAAGTGATGGGTCTCAAGCCTTTGGCCTAAAATGAAACTTCTAGGGCACTAGTTCCTAAACTAGGCCTCAAACCACCACACAGACCTAGAATATTGGCCTCTTGGTGGCATACTAGCATTGTTGCGAAATTTTTCTTACTAAGCATGGGTATTGGGGCCTTGGCCATGTTTGATGAAGGAAAACAAGAGCGTCAAGATCTAAATTAATATTCTAGGACTCATAATCCATTAATCTCTATTTAAAGAACACATGGAGTCATTTTCTATAATAGCATGTTAAAAAAATAGGGTTTTATCCATGTAAACACTCCTGTACTAATATTTGATTTGTGTGTGTGAGTAGTTGTCTTAAGCTATTCAACCTACGTGAATATACCTTGGTTTTTAATCAAAACCACCACAAAATCCCTCTAGATGGAATCTTTGACCTTTGTATGAGATATGGACTCCATTAGAAAGCTTTAGACACAAGGGATGAGTCTCATGACCTTAACCATGGTCATGGGAGAAAATAAAGGGTCTTAGGACGTAAATAAAGATTTTACTTTCTATAGCCTATTTAAGATACACACATATTTGGTTATTGCTATAAATTTGTATCACTTTACCCATTTAAAAAGAAATTGCATGTTCCACTAACATTGACCATCATCTACAATATATCTTTTTTTATTATGACAAGGATCTCAAACCCTACACTTAAGCATGGCCTCGTAATATGTTGACTTTTTTAATTTAAAAATAAAAAATAAAAAAATTGAAAAAAATTAATGCAGAATTATAAACAATGCTCTATAATTATACAAATTATTTTAAGGAAATTCCATCATTTAGATACTCAACTTCTACACTCATGCAAGCATAGACATTATATTTTGAAAGTAAAGGAACAAATCATTTTTTTCGGCCGAATGTTAAATCTAACGACACCATGGAAATTTAAATTATATTTTTTCATGGAGGAACAAATTATATATTTTTTTGGCCGAATGTTAAATCTAACGATGCCGTGGAAATTTTTGCCATCGAATATGTGTCCCAGACTGTTTTTGTCCAACAACACAATTTTCAGTCGAAATAAGTTTTCAACTGAAAACATAGTTTGGTTGAACTATGTTTTCGGCGGGAAAATTATTTTGACTAAAAAAGTAGCTCAATCGAACTATGTTTTTGACCGAAAACCTCTTTCGGCCGAAAGTTTCTTTATATATATATATATATATATATATATATATATATATATATATATCGGTTGTGTTTCCCTGTGGACAATTTGGCTCCTGTCATTTTCTATGCACAATGGACATTGGCGGCACCTGAGAAACACTAGTATCAGACACTCGAACGAAAACCGAGCAGCACCAAGAGCACCTGATTGACACCAGCAAATATGGCTCCGCCTACAAGGTCAGTAGCTTCATTCTAACTCTTGCTTCTTTTGTGGATTAGCTTTGTTCTAACTCTTGATTCTTTTTTGGAGTAGCTATGTTCTAAGTTTTAATATTAGGCTAAGCATAAGTTGTTTAGTTTCATAGGGATTGAATTAGTTAGAAATGGTAGGCCTCGGTTTTGGGCATCTTGTCATGTAGTCTATATCCATTTTACCTTATGAAGTGATCAAGAAGATATCTTCCTTAACACAAAAATAAAAATCAAATGCATTCTCTTATATTTCCTCCTGTATCTATAAGATTACATAAAAAATAATTTTTTCGATCATTATTGTCTATTTTCTTTCGTTCTTCTTTCTTTACATGCATGTGTTATCCACATTTTTGGTTATCGAGATGATATTATGATTATGTCATGATGATGGAAGATCAAACTCTTTATTAAGGACTTTTTCCTGAAGAAGGTTACACTTGTCATTTTCTCAAAAATCATATTTTGAAAATAGTCCGCAG
>ML811737.1:39553-49563 GCA_009831015.1 Picea engelmannii
AAGATCACAGAACTATTACATGAATATCAAGACTTGTTTCCAGCCAAGTTCACAGATATGAAGGGAATTAAAGGGCCCATGGGAGAAATGAAGATCCCTCTAAGACCAGATGCAAGACCTATCAAGCAGAGACCTTACAGACTGAATCCCAAATATAAGAAAAAATTTAGGATTGAATTGCATAAAATGTTGGAAGAAGAAATCATAGAACCTGTTGAAGAATCTGAATGGATTAGCCCTATGGTAGTCCAAGATAAGAATATGGGAGAAATCAATATTTGTGTAGACCTAAGAAAGCTGAACGATGCATGTCTACATGACCCATTCCCTACACCTTTTACTGATAAAGTGTTAGATAATGTAGGAGGACAAGAGGTTTACGCATTCACAGATGGCTTTTCAGGATACCATTAGATTAGAATTGCTAAGGAAGATCGACATAAGACCACATTTGAAACTGAATGGGGATCGTTCCAGTATATTGTGATGCCTTTTGGCCTAAAGAATGCACCATCCATCTTTTCCAGGGTGGTGGTCGAAGCATTTAAAGACTTCTTACACAAATTCCTAGAAGCTTATTTTGATCATTGGATTGTCTTTAGCCTAATTAAAGACCATATTGAATGTTTAAGATTGATGTTAGATAAGTGCAGGCAATGTCAAATTGCCCTGAATTTAAAAAAAATGCATTTTCTTTTCACCCTTTGGAGTTTTTCTAGGGCATATTGTGTGTAAGCAGGGGTTGTTGGTAGATCCTTCCAAGATTTCCATCATTGTTGATCTACCTCCCCCTACTACAGTTAGAAAGTTGTGCACTACACTAGGACACACTGGATACTACAGAAAGTTCATTAAAGGTTATGCACAGATAACAACACCTATGGAGAATATATTAAATAAAGATAGTAAGTTCCAATGGACAGAAGATTGCCAGTAGAGCTTCGACACACTAAAACAGAAAATGGTCACTACGCCAATCTTGGTTTTTCCATATTGGAGTAAGGAGTTCAATGTTCATGTTGATGTTTCATCAATATCATTAGGAGAATTTTTATCACAGTCAGGTGTAGGAGATATTGACCAGCGCATAGCTTTTGCAAGTAGGAAGCTTTCCATAGCTGAAAGGAACTATACTATGACTGAAAGATAAGGCTTGGCTATGGTATATGCACTACAAACGTTTCGACACTATTTACTGGGAGGACATTTTAAGATCTTCACTGACCATTCTGCATTGAAATACTTAGTCAACAAGCCAGTGTTGGGGGGGAGAATATGCAGATGGTTACTGTTATTTCAGGAATATGACTTTGAGGTCGTGGTTAAGCCAGGGAGAATGAACAAGGGACCTGGCCACTTATCTAGGTTAGAACACAGAGAGGAGCCTACTACTATGGAAGATACACTACCAGATGCAAAGTTGTTGGCCATCAAGAAAGTCAACAATCACTTTGCTGAGACAGTTTAGTTTCTGTCCACAGGAATGACACCTCGCGAATATACAGTTATGCAGAAGAAACAGTTGGTAGTCCACACTGTAGATTTTGAACTGATAGCTGGACAATTGTCTAAGATGGCACCTGATGATATCTTGAGGAGATGCATTATGAATGTAGAAAGACCATTGATTTTTGCAGAAGCACATGAAGGCATCGTAGGAGGACACTATGCAGCGAAAGAAACAACACAAAATATTCTCAGAGCCTACTTTACATAAGGATGCTAAGGAATACTACAGAGCATGTGATGTATGTCAGAGAGTAGGAAAGCCATCTAGAAGAGATGAGATGCCTTTGGCACCACAATTAACACTACAAGTATTTGAAAAATGGGCCATTGACTTTGTGGGACCTATTAACCCACCAAGAAGGCGCATAGGAGCGAGATACATTATTACTGCGACATAGTACCTAACTAGACGGGAGGAAACAAGAGAAGTCAAGGATTTTAGTGTAGCTACAACTGCACAGTTCATTTTTGAGGATATCATAACTAGATTTGGATGCCCGAAGATCCTCATGAGTGATCAAGTCACACACTTCATCAGTAAAAATATTGAAGCCCTAACGTAGGAATTCGAAGTTCACCATCAGAACAACACCCCATACCACCCACAGGCGAATGACATAGTCAAAGATTTCAATAAGATCTTGGAGACAATGATGATGAAGATTTGTAGTGTGAATAGAGATGATTGAGATTTAAGAATTCCAGCATTGTTATGGGCCTACAAAACTACCTGCAAGAAGTTAACAACGCAGACCCCGTTTAAGTTAGTATCTGGATTAGAAGTAGTGGTACCTATGGAATACTTGGTTCCTAGTTTAAGAATTTCAACGTTTACAGATATGGATGACACTGGCATTGTTCAAGACAGGCTCGAGCAGTTGGTAGAACCGAAAGAAGACAGGTTTATTGCATGATTTCATCAACACGTACAGAAGGAAAGAGAAAAGGCTTATCATGACAAACATATCAAGAGGAAGGCATTTAAGCAGGGAGATTTGGTCTTGTTATATGATATCAATTTCATGAAGCATCCATGGAAGTTCATGACACATTGGCTTGGGCCATTTGAATTTGCCTACATCACAGAAGGAGGAGCTACGTAGTTGAAGACCCTGAACGGAGAATGGAAAGAAGGTTTGGTAAATGGGATCCAGCTAAAATTGTACTATGACAACTAGCTGCCTCGCAACTCTCATTAAAATCATAAGAAGAAGGGTCTAGGTACCAGGTGCATTTGAAACTGGGTAGCAGACACATAAAATACAGTTTTCATAAGGAAGGGTGTTACACATTATTTTGGTCACACTAATGATGACTCTGCAAGCATGTGTTTAGGCTCTCAAAACAATCTTTTACATGAGGAAAATGACTGAGTTCTTCCCCTACAAGGCATGTTTTTGGAATGACTCCGCAGCTTGACAGTGGTACACAGTGCGGAAATCCTTGATTTCTGCAGGCTGCTCTATGCCTCGCTCACGGGGTTTCCACAGGATACTATATAGGCAAGGTGCGGCTGCATTTGAAGCTTAGGAAAGGAAGAAGTTCACGAGGTTTCTAGAAGGAGAATCTTCTAGAATGCGAGGTAGCGTCCATATGGTTGTGATCCTACTGTTTTCTCTGATTTGGTGGGATAATTCTCATCCTTTTAACCACTTCACCTCCTCCTATATAATAATGGGTTTCTCATGGAGAAGGTTAAGCAAGATTGAGAAAATAATTGTTGAAATAATAGGCTGAAGACTGTGTGAAGGATCCTATTACAAATGATGCTTGAGGCCTCCATTTGTCCATCAAGTGTTTGTGGACCATCTTCACACAAATTGGGAGCAAGTGTATGTGTGTGTTGGAACAAAGGGCCACCGAAAGGGAACTTGCGACATCAAGGCAATTTGGTTGTATCTTCCACTTTTACTTAATATGATACGTTGACATGTTTATTTCCCATAAAATCGTTAGTATTTTATTACATGACTCCTTGATCACATGTTTAGGTTTTCATTGAATCTACAATCATTTCTTTCACTTTGGTTGGTTTGTGTCAATGTAGATCTAATCTCACAAGAGCACCAGAGCGAAACAAGAACAACAAAGATATAAGGAAGCGATAGCTAAAGGTATGTCATATATTCCTTCTTTGGTAGTAAATTCAATGATAAAAACTTAGGGAAAGCATCATGTTCTGTCTTATTTTGTTCTAGATCCAAGTGGATCTAGGGAGATTAGTTTATGTCCACATTCACTGATTTATCCAATAACAAAATTGGCGACCATACTGGAGATACGACTTGATTGTGGTTTTTTGTTGGCCATTTTCTTTTAACCTATTATTTTTTCGTGAAATCAGTCTCTGAGTCTGTGGGAGATTCAGGCTCTCTGGGTTTAAAAGTTCACTTAGATCCTTTACCCTCTTCTCAAAATTTATTGATTTACAGACACTTCCGCACTTTACCCTAAACATAGCCTACAAAAACCTTCAATTTCCGCCCCTGGTTGTTTGGTTCAGTGCGAACTTTCCGCACCCTATCTATTTCTGGCCTATGGAAACTCTTGATTTTTGCACTGTGATATGCTATTAGGCTGTGGCGATGCCTGTGAAATTTTTTGAGTTGGGATTTAATCTCTTTTGATGCCCGGTTTTGCTCTAATCAATTGAGAGGGACTTTTAATGTCAATCTTTGACTTTTTTCTGAATGTTTGACATGCTGTTGTTTGGTTTCGAAGATCAAACAACTCTTTTTTAGTCTTTTCCAGTTTTTTGTTTTTGATTTTTATCGACAAGGGTATAATCTCTGAGCTTGTATCTGAGTGCTTGTTAGATTAAAATTCTTTGATTAGATTTGAAGTTTTGGATTGATTACATGTTCTGGATTTCTTGATGATTGGGATGTAATTTTTTCATTTTCATTTGAAGAAATACTTTCTTGTCATTTTTTAATTTTATCTTCATTGAATGTTTGTTTGGGTGCTTTTTGAGTGTATAGATTTTCTGGGATTACTTTTCCTTTCTTTGTCATGCCCCAGGTCTGGTATTAGAAATGAAGAATTTGAAGTCATTCATTCTTTTGAGTAATCATACATAGGAAAGTTTATTTCATTCGAAAGAGGCTAACATTGAGGAACTTCATTGTTTATGGTTGTTTGCAATTGTGTTCTTTAAGAAAAAGAAAGTATATTTCGTAACCTACATCGTTCCAAAAATACCTTCTCCCTATTGTAGATAGAGTTCATCGAATGAAAAATTTTCATCATTCATTTCTATTTGCATATTATTGGGTCAAGGTCTTACACAACATTGTTTTCATTCCTGGCTCCCTCTTGGATAACAACAGCCTCTAAAAACATTGCGAAATCTAAAACTCAATTAGTAACTTTTATTTTCTAGGGATCTTTTATGCCAACATTAGATAGGATAGAGCTTTGGAATAGGTTATGAGACACACTCTCCAAATAACAAAACACACAATAGCATCTTGTGATAGGGATTGTTCAATTCCATTTGCAACATTTTGTCTTGGGAAGCCCTTCTCACAAAAGGGTCAAGCCTGAGGTCGCATTGAGATTGGTAGAGTTACTCACCCTGCTTTGTTGATCTCGGTGTATAGATTGTGTGTATTATGGGGGCCTCTTGAAGGTATACCCACAATGATGAGTGGAAGCCTATCAAGTTGATTTCAGTCTAGATACCCTACCTTTGCACATGGATCGGACTGTCGACTGTTTCCCCAGGCATCACTGTTGTTTTTAGTAGCCTTAGTTGCCTATCTTCTTAGGGTATTACACAAGATGATTGTGGAGGAGTAAGTCTTCATGGTACCTAGAATTGACATTGGCCAGACTCACTCGGGCTCCTTGGAGGGTATACCCATGATTATGTGTGGGAGCTTGCACCAAGGTGTAAGTCCGTTAAGTAGGTCGTCAATGTAACTTTTCCACTCGCTTTTTCCTAGCCCCTTCTTTCCTTGACTTCGAGACATTGGATTTCATCACCAACTAGTGACTTCAAGATAAGAGGGTTTTATTTGCTTGGTTTGATTCCTAGATTCTATTAGCGAGTTCTTTTTGTTTTCATAGTTGGCCATAGATTTTTTCTGTAAAATATTTGGTTAAGACAACATTGACCCTCCACGTCGTTCACATAGGATGCAAGGACTACCTCCAGAAGATCCCAAAGTTTCCCAACCCTTTCCTCCTAACCCATTGGAGATCTCTCCTCAACATAGTGAGGTTCATGACAATACACCTTCACAAGTGGAAAGAACTGATTCTTTATAAAGCTTTTGAATCATTTCTGATTCTCTAGATGCTTTCCGCATACCTTCTGGATATGAGAGACGTATTCTCCATCTGAACTCATCCGGTGACCTTGTTGTTGACACTTCTAGAATACCAACCGGACCTCTTACTAGCCCTGAAAATGAGAATCCCTTTTGGACCACTGACATATTTCGAACCCCGACTGCTACACCGGGCCTTCACGACTCAGAGGAAGGTGCTGAAATACTTGTTGTTTCTTAACTACCCGAGACATCTGCTACCTTTACGATACCTTTAGATCACTTTAATAGTACAACTTGATATTTATTTGCTGGTTTAGAGACACAGTCAGTTGGTCCTAACTCGACCATTCCTCTTCAGATGGCCCATTCTACAATGTTCCCACACACTAAAGCTATTCCCACTAGGAATACAGTGGCTAGCAAATATCCTATTGGCACACCACTTCCATTTAGATCCATTCCGTCACTTCCTCTTGGGTATAATGATTTGAATGCTTCTATCCCTATTCCTACCCAAGTTCCATCCAGAGCTTCTGGATTTTTTACTTTGCCTAGGTATAATGATGCTTCTGGTTCCATTCTGACACCATCCCAGTTCCTCTCCGGAGGGTCTTATCCGCCTTTTTATGGGAGGATTTGGCCCAAGTGGATCTACTCCCTTTGGAGGATCTACTCTATCATTCACTTATAGCTATTAGATTCCCATTGGGTGGCAATACAATCCTGGGGAGAAAACTCAATTTGGAGGTCAAACCCAAATTGGGACACCATCCCCACTTGGAGGACAACCCCCGCTTGGAGGATATAATACACAATATGGAAAAAACATCCCTGGATCACTAACCCAGTATTGGAACCTTCTCATCTAGGGAAATCCACAATCATATAGGGGGAAAATACCTCAAGTTATCTCTTTTATACCCCCTAGTTTGAGCCTGTCATATCTTGGTTCTTCCAATCCAATTTTGGGTTCGAACGTTCAATCTAGTGTCCCTTTCCAAGGGAACGCCCCTAATCAGTAAAACCCTATGGAATACATGCTTCCACACACACGTCTGAATCTTCTAGGACCTTCACCTCACATATAGATTGTTTATGGTCCTACTAGTATACCGACGGGACTCCCTCCCCAAAGTCACCAGTACCCTCAGGTGAATAGACAGTTACCCTTTTTAGCCACTTTGGATCTACCTGAGTTGTCTAGAATATTGAATGACCCTATCCTACATTCTCCCCACTGGCCACTTATACCAACCAAGCTACCATCTGACATTCCAAAATTTGACGGTAAATCGGGAGAGGATCCAAACAACCATGTCATGATTGTCCACCTTTGATGTTCATCCAACTCTTTGATGGATGATTCCATTTGGTTACGACTCTTCCAATGAATTCTTACAGGTTCGGCTGCAAAGCGGTATATAAAATTACCACGAGGCTTTTTCACCAACTTTAATAACCTATCCATCACTTTCCTTACACACTACGAGTTGTCAATCCGTTATGAAATAGTAATCGAGATTTTGAGTTCCTTCAATCAAAAAAAGGCCACTCACATATTTGATCACATTCATGAGTGGAGAGGAAGATGAAATTTGATCAAACTCGATCTTCTGAATCAGTTATTGGCAGAGTGGTTCACAAAATCATTTGTAAATAAAATATCTCGCGACATTTCCATGGGTGGAGTTTTGTTGGCAGCCAATACATTTTTTTCTATTGCCCTATAAGCTGCCTACACCTACGTCTTCTGAACTTCAAATTGACGTTTCATTTTGAAAATAAACGATGTTTTCATTTCTTGCGACAATTTGCAAATAGGTTTCTATTTAGTTTTCACGACTGTAAGCGTGAAAACTCCTCCATCATTATTTGAACTGTCATGATCTTCTCATTGATATTCTGAAAGGCACTTATTGTATGGCTAAATGAATTTTCAAACTTTGCCTATCCTTACTTTGATTGCGCAATTTAATTTTATTAAACTGGTAAGGCATTGAGCATGAAAATTTATTGTTTGGGACTTGCCTAGTCATTCGATTACATAGGGGTCATGGTTTTATTTTGTTTTTATATGATGTGATCCTTTTTATCCTAAGCTCTTGGCCTATCGATTTTTTGAAATCAATTGTCACCATGTTTTTAAACCTTTGATTAGAATGTTTGATTATGCAATGGCGCATTGGTTAAACATTTGGGTTTTGATTTAACGTTGAAAGACAATGGTTTGAATTATTATAATGGCACATATTTGACTTTGGTTCGATTTCACATTGAACATTCATGGTTTCAAACAATACATTGGCACATTGATATATCATCCACCATTTGATTTTTGAGTTGGCCGATTAATATGGTTTGATTGATTGAACAACGTTGTACTTTGTCATTACTGTTATGCATGGCGGTGATAATCCCACCACCCTCGCACGTGCACATTAATTTTCTCCCCTTTCATCATTCGCAGCTGTTATTCCAAAAGATTTTACCACTGTTTTTGTTTTCAATCCAAAACCCTGACCATGCGCCCGCACCATGGCTCCAGTCGTAAGGGCTGAACCTAATGGTAGCCAGGATTTGTTGATGTTCGATAGTGCTTACAGAGACCTTGAGGAATTTGTATGGCTCCCGTTCATACAAAATTTTGATGGTTTTAACCCTTGCCTGGCTCGGCAATTCTCATTAACCTTTTATGGCTGTCGAGCCAAGGTTGGGGATGTCCAATTGGAAATTGACGAGAAATTTCTCAGTTTAGCTACCAGTCTGCCTTCCACTGGACAAAGATGGTCAAAAAATTGCAAAGTGGAAGAGGTCCTGTGGACACTGCTCTTCCAGTCGCGTAGGGTGAGCTCCTGTGACAAAGTTTTGCCCACGAATATGCTCAAGCAACGTTGGCATGACTTGCTGATGATAACCAAGTAGTTTATCACCTGCGAGGGTCGGTATGGTTTTGTTTTCTTGTACCACCTTCAGTTACTTATGGTTTTCATGGGATATGAGCTTAATATGACTTATTACTTGCATAGGAGTCTGTTTAAAATGTCTAAAAGATACAAACGAAATCAGGACGATAGCAGCCTTTTTCATTTTGGGTTTATTAAAATGATTGTCGTTTGTCGTTTGGGGCTACGCCGAGACTGTTGGAATGATTTTATGGTTCGCAATAATTTTGAGGATTCAAATCCTCCACAGGTTGACAAACCTGTGGTTTCCGAAGCCAAGGATGTACCCCCGGTACCCTACAGTATTTTTTTGCCTAAACCCTTACCTGACTCACCCCCCGACCTATCCCACTCTGTGACCAGGGATGTTGAAACTGTTAAACCCATGGGAAAGAAACCTAAAGCCAAACCTACTGCGAATTCCATAGGCAAAAATAATGCCCGATTAGTCTCTCGCATGGCGAGAAACAAACTGAAAACTCCTGTCAACCCTGACCCTATCATGGTGAGTGAAGATTCTGACTCGGAGGTGGAACGTTACCTGGAAAGTGAGTATCCCTATTCGGAAGGTCTTTGTGCCAAACCCGCATACGACTTTGTGAAAAACCTACCACCTTGCTTGCAAAATGACCATAATTATCCATGCATTAAACTGCCTTGTGAAAACCTCGGTGACTCGTCAAAACCCTCCCCTGCTCTACATCAACCAGCTGTGCCACCTTGTGATCAGTGTGACTCGTGGTTAGAAAGGTATTACCTCGATGTGCCAATGCTACAGTCCAGAATTCATTCTCTGGAAGATCAAGTTGCAAGGCTTACCAGTAAGAAGGCTAAATTGAAATCCACTGATAAGAAACAACTGGACAACAGGTTCTATTTTGTTTAAGAATGTGGAGTCGGCTACAGCGATCGTCAATTCAAAATTGGCATAGCTCGAGCAGCCTCACTGGTTTGACTATCACCTGTTTATATGACAAACTCGTAGCTCTGTTTACAGCGTGGATTTGCTTTGACACATAAGCATGCACTATATGCATAATTTTGTTTTGATTAATCAAATTTCGTTTCCCGGTTTAGTTTTGATTGGATTTTCTTCAATTCAATTGATCGTGGTATGGATTTGATTGTTTTAATTTGGATTCAATTGAATACTCTGTTACTTATTGAAGTTGTTGATATCTTTTCTAAACATAAGTTGTTTCTGGTATTTCAATTTTGAACACGGTCAATGTTTCGATTCGAATTGGTTACATTCTACACGATATGGTTGGCAATAATGGTC
>ML811737.1:58948-70793 GCA_009831015.1 Picea engelmannii
TGGTTAAACATTTGGGTTTTGATTTAACGTTGAAAGACAATGGTTTGAATTATTATAATGGCACATATTTGACTTTGGTTCGATTTCACATTGAACATTCATGGTTTCAAACAATACATTGGCACATTGATATATCATCCACCGTTTGATTTTTGAGTTGGCCGATTAATATGGTTTGATTGATTGAACAACGTTGTACTTTTTCATTACTACTATGCATGGCGGTGATAATCCCACCACCCTCGCACGCGCACATTAATTTGCTCCCCTTTCATCGTTCGCAACTGTTATCCCAAAAGATTTTACTCGTGTTTTTGTTTTCAATCCAAAACCCTGACCATGCGCCCGCACCATGGCTCCAGTCGTAAGGGCTGAACCCAATGGTAGCCAGGCTTTGTTGATGTTCGATAGTGCTTACAGAGACCTTGAGGAATTTGGATGGCTCCCGTTCATACAAAAGTTTGATGGTTTTAACCCTTGCGTGGCTCCGCAATTCGCATTAACCTTTGATGGCTGTCGAGCCAAGGTTGGGGATGTCCAATTGGAAATTGATGAGCAATTTCTCAGTTTAGCTACCGGTCTGCCTACCACTAGACAGAGATGGTCAAAAAATTGCAAAGTGGAAGAGGTCTCGTGGACACTGCTCTTCCAGTCACGTAAGGTGAGCTCCTGTGATAAAGGTTTGCCCGCGAATATGCTCAAGCAATGTTGGCATGACTTGCTGATGATAACCAAGCAGTGTATCACCTGTGAGGGTCGGTATGGTTTTGTTTTCTTGTACCACCTTCGGTTACTTATGGTTTTCATGGGCTATGAGATTAATATGCCTTATTAATTGCATAGGAGTCTATTTAAAATGTCTAAAAGATACAAACGGAATCAGGCCGATAGCAGCCTTTTTCATTTTGGGTTGATTAAAATGATTGTCGTTTGTCATTTGGGGCTACGCCAAGACTGTTGGAATGATTTTTTGGTTCGTAATAATTTTGAGGATTCAAATCCTCCATAGGTTGACAAACCTGTGGTTACCGAAGCCAAAGCTGTACCCCCGGTACCCTACAGTATTTTGTTGCCTAAACCCTTACCTAACTCACCCCCCGACCTATCCCACTCTGCGACCAGGGATGTCGAAATTGTTAAACCCATGGGAAAGAAACCTAAAGCCAAACCTACTGCGAATTCCATAGGCAAAAAGAATGCTCGATTAGTCTCTCGCATAGCAAGAAACAAACCGAAACCTCCTGTCAACCCTAACCCTATCATGGTGAGTGAAGATTCTGACTCGGAGGTGGAACGTTACCTGGAAAGTGAGTATCCCTATTCGGAAGGTCTTTGTGCCAAACCCGCATACGACTTTGTGAAAAACCTACCACCTTGCTTGCAAAATGACCCTAATTATCCAGGCATTAAACTGCCTTGTGAAAACCCCGGTGACTCGTCAAAACCCTCCCTTGCTCTGCATCAACCAGATGTGCCACCTTGTGATCAGTGTGACTCGTGGTTAGAAAGGTATTACCTCGATGTGCCAATGCTGCAGTCCAGTGTTCATTCTCTGGAAGATCAAGTTGCAAGGCTTACCAGTCAGAAGGCTAAATTGAAATCCACTGATAAGAAACAGAGGAAAACAGGTTCTATTTTGTTTAAGAATGTGGAGTCGGCTATAGCGGTCGTCAATTCAAAATTGGCATAGCTCGAGCAACCTCACTGGTATGACTATCACCTGTTTATATGACAAACTCATAGCTCTGTTTACAGCATGGATTTGCTTTGACACATAAGCATGTACTATATGCATAATTTTGTTTTGATTAATCGAATTTCATTTCCTGGTTTAGTTTTGATTGGATTTTCTTCGATTCGATTGATCGTGGTATGGATTTGATTGTTTTAATTTGGCTTCAATTGAATACTCTGTTACTTATTGAAGTTGTTGATATCTTTTCTAAACATAAGCTGTTTCTGTTATTTCAATTTTGAACACGGTCAATGTTTCGATTCGAATTCGTTACATTCTACACGATATGGTTGGCAATAATGGTCAACTATTATGATTTTATGTTCCATGTCATTTTCGACCAATTCAAATACCATTTAATATGTTTCTGTTAATATGTAACCAAAACTGTGAATAGATACGAATCATAACTGTTATACCCAACCAATCGATTCGCATTGTTTTGTTTGACCGTGTTATCAGTTCGATTCATATTGCAACAAATATATTGTTTAAATTTGACCTAGGAACGAAAGTGATTATGCCTAGGATTACGATTTGTTTCTATATTTGAATCAGTCACGATTTGCTTCGATTGTTGCCCAGTTTATAATTATCATTGTTGTTGATGGTTGTGATTACTATTTGATCCTGTCTGTTGACTGTGTAACGCTCAGCGATCGGAGTTTATGTCAAAGTTTGGGTGATACTGTTATGAATGTTTTATTTGACTATAATTGTAACAGTCTTTCCATGTTGGTATTTGATTAAAACAACATGAATCTTATGCACATTGTTATAGCCGTAAAAAATCGATTATGATTATGTTGGATTATGATTGTGTTGGATTACATCGTATCTTATACGATATGATTCACTATTAATTTCATTTGGATATGAAACAACCTTATTATTGTTTGACCCGGTTTTATGGCAACTGAAAAACAGAGTATTCTTACTCCTGTTTCGATTCAATCCCTTTTGATCTTTTTCAAGTTAAATGATAAACTCATTTCAACCATTAGTGATTCGATTTCAATCTTTATCAAAAGAAAATTAAATTGGATTATTTTAAAAAGATTTCATTTGATCTCTATCTGGTCCTGTATGTTATTTTAGACTAGCTACAGAATCAGATGATTCTGTAGCTAAGTCTGTAAGATTAGATTTTTATTGTTTTGTTGATGAAATATCTTTCTAATTTGATATTTTTGGTCTATTGCAGGTAAATTCGAAATTGGAGTAGAATTATTGAGCAGTTAGGGGATATTTCAAATATTTCACTTGCATTTTAGTTTCCTAGTTTAGTTGATTTTGGGATATCTCCAAAATTATGTAAAACTGTTTGATATTATCCACAGGGAGGTTTTACCCTGTGGAGAGACTTATATATACTTATGATTTTTTGTAATAATGTTCATCATCATTCGTGGGAGAACAAGGATATGGAATTCTAATACAAACTGAAGTAGAAATTGGTGTTTTGTCACAACTTTAGCTTCTCATTATATCAATATTTTGTTTCATGTTGTGTATATCAATTTGTATCTGGTTAATGACTACTTTAGCTATCTTAATCGTGTGCAAATGATATAATTTAATCATTGTCATTCATATCTGGTTTCTTCCAAGTGTATAAAAGACATAACAATTGTTTAATTCAGTTTATGAATGACAGGTTTATCTTCTTCATTGATTGAATTATCAAATATAAGTTTTTGCATAACGAGTTTCCCTTATTGCAGAGATTTATAATCTTATAGTTGTTATGATTTTTTATGTCTTTTGTGTCCTGTAAACCACTCAAAGAGAAGCGCGGCTAATCGTTTACGAGAAGCTTTGGGATTAATCGGTGCGAGTTTCCTTCCTCTGACCAGCTTCAGAGTCATCACACACAGGACAAATTAAGAGCGCTTCCAGGTCAGTTAATCTTTTCTTTGCTGTTTTCATTAGTAGTTTAATTTAGATATAATCTTAATTAGATTTATATTAGATTGTTTAATTTCAGTAAATATATTAGATTGTTTAATTTCAGTAGCTTTATTTTTTTTTCATAAAATATAAAAATCAAAAAACATATCTTGTTGTCTTAGGGCAGAAAACACATGAGTTTTGCAGGTTTTAATTAAATCTGTAGGCTGTTTAAAGTGTACATTTGTGAATAAGTAATATTGCAGTTGGTAATTAGATAGTTGATTTGAGTTATTATAATAGTAATTAGTATATTGTACATAATAGTTAGAATAGTTATATTTAGTTTTAGTTTATTTAGTAGTTTGTTTTAATTAGATTAGTGTAATAGTTAGTTTTAGTTAGTTTTAATTAGTTTAGTTTCTTTTATTTAGTTTTAGTTAGTTTTATTTGTTTTAGATAGATTAGTTAGTTTAGGTTAGTTTTCTCTTTGGTCTTCTAAAGACCTTAGAGCGGCCAACGGATCTGTTAAACGCATCAGGGTGGTTCATTCCAAACGGCTTGGGTTATTTAGACAACCCTGGACCGGTTCCACTCTCTCAATTGACGGACGAACAATTCCGCCTGTCAACAAGTTTTCACAGAAGAACAAGTGATCAGTCACGCTCAGTACCTTTATCTAATTTAATCACAAATAGGTACTCTTTGCGACTTACTCCCTGATGCACCTTGCCCTTCTACCACCGCTACCTCAACTACCCCTGCTGCTTCTCATGCGGTTGATGGTGTGATTGGCACTTTCCATGCTCAACCTCAATCTATGCAAGCCTCTCCCACCAACCCCAAGTCTAATGCTTCTAATGTTCAAAATGATCTGACTCCTACTCCTTCCACCGACAAAACCTTTGAGGTGAACTCTGTTCAATCTACCCCTGCCGGAAAGAATAAATCTAAAAAAGGGAAGGGTAAGAATAAGGAGGATAAAAATAACCCACAAATTAAGAAAGCCAAAACACAAACTACTGACGATAAGGATAAGTGCAAGCCCGAATACCCTTGCCTTATCTGTGGTGATGATCACTACACGAAAGACTGTCCAAGATGAGCTGAGGTTACTAAGTTCTTCCAAGGGACCGTGAAACTTCCCACACCTGTCGTTTTGTCCCAACCTTTCCCTTCTCGACAACACGCACAATTGGTCATTCATGACCAACCCTCTCCCTCCACTACTTCCTATGTCCTTATGTGTACTGGTGATTCCAAAAAGAATGACATTACACTTACCACTCACGCCAAAGATTAATCTTCCTTAAAGGAGAAAGTTGATGATATACCACCTTCGTTGGTTCAATAGACTCCCTCAACTTCACCTCCCAATGGTCCTCTTCATCTTGAATGACCGAGTCTTGATACAGTTCTTCTCCCTCCACCAAAGGGTGTTGTTCGAAAGTTTGCCTTCAATCCGCATGCACGTGTTGCTCAGAACTATAGTATTGTAGAGGATCTAGCACAAACACCTTCTGTGATGATGACTCTCGAATTCCTTTAAAATTTTCATTCTCAACGAAAGACACGGTTAAAGGCTATAGGTGGAATTGATCCTACAGATACAAACTTGATAATTGTTTACCCGGAAGATCACATCCCAAGTCTACCCCCTCAATTAGCATTTTAGATATAGGTTATTGTCACAGACAAGTATTGGATTACTGAGAGTGGGGGTGAATCAGTAATAGATAAATTTAATCATTTTTAATCATATAATCCAAGTATTATATCAATGAAGCATTATCATCCAATAACTACAGAGTAAATAAGTAATGAACAAATGAACAAACATACACATACGCAGTGCACCAATTTTTTACGTGGAAACCCAAATCGGGAGAAAACCACAGACTACTTTTTCTTATATGTCTTGAAGAATTACATTCATTGGAAGCACCAACTGCTATTTTTTTCCAGCTACAACTGGAAGGAGGCTCCAACCCCCTAGTTTCTCAGGCTACAACCCAAGGGAAGCTCCAACTCCACAATTCTCTGGCCACAACCAGAAGGAGGCTAAAACCCCCTATGTTCTCCGGCTACAACTGGAAGGTGGCTACAACCACCTGTCCTTGTGCCGTCCCGTCACCCTGAAGTAGAAGTAGAATGATGGAACCACTGTCAACCTATCACTTTGAGATATACCGCTGTAAACCTGTACCAATAAATCCGAACCATGCATCAACCTGTACCTCAACTTGTAATCAACCTGTACCATAAACAAGTGCATCAACCATGCACCAACCTGTACCAAATAACCTGTAATCAACCCGTACCATAAACAAGTGCATCCAACCATGTACCAAGTATGTACCAATCATGTGTCAACTACTCATAAACTATGACTCATCAATATGTACCAACATATTCAACTATACACCTCATGTATGTGCCAACTCATCAACTACTTGTCTCAACCATGTACTCAACATGCACCTCAACCAAAATCCCTCATCAATTTCATCATCCAAATATGATTTGTAGCTATGTAATAGACCTAGTGTATATGATCACATTCCTTCAAACCTTCCTTAACTTCAACAACAAGAGACTAGCATTTTCATCAAACTTTTCTTTAGTCTCACATGCCTAGTTTTGGATTAGTCAACAACCCTAACTTGAAGTAATCATAACTTTGTACCTGTAATGTATAAAGACATGAAAATTATAAACAATGTTCTTTATCATTCTCTATGAAATTCCTCTAGGTGTCACCATTTGGAACCTCTCAGAAAAGGATTTATATCAAAAATGACATACCTTATTGAATTCTGGCTTATTCTAGAGAGCGACCTTGTAAAGTGTGTCCTGCACGGAATATTTGTTGAATTGATATGAAATAGTTAGAAATAATACTACAGACTTCACCCTAAATAACACATTCTTTTTCACTTAATTTTGATCTGTTATGAAGAATTTATGACATTTTTACCCGAAACACTTGTTTTTGACTAGTTTCAGGACTAGCCACAAACCCTATTTTCCATGGAGTGTAAATACAAAAATGCAATGACCCACAAGATAAATGTTTTACAATAGATATTTGGATATGTTTTCTCAATGGCATAGCAATTTCACAGTTTGAATCATTATATAAAAAAAATTATAGCGAAAATGGTGAGATGACCTGTAAATAACATACCTTAGAAAGCACCATCAAAAGAATTTATCCTTCCTTGCATTTCGGCCTTCTTTTCTTCACCTTCACTCAGAATTTTAGCTTATATATCGTTGGTTACCTCAGAAACCTATAGATATTCAATATGCTCAAGTGTGATTAAAATGAGAGAGCCTTTCCTCTTGTTTATACTCTCCAAGTAGCTTCCTTAAAAACATCTTGTAGGTCACTTGGCCCCACTTTCCTTATTTTAGGGTTAACCCACTTCTAATTTCTAAATTAAATTTATTATTGAAATAATTTATTTTTCATTAAATTTGAATTATAATACACTCATTACTTCACTTTATTATTTACCTTTTAAAATCCCTTAAACTACTTTGACTACTTTGACCTTTTGGGGCTTCTAGATGACATATGAGGGTCCTCCAACTTCGTAAGGCCATAACTCTCAAACCGTGAGGTGTTATGTGACATTCCACATACCACCAGAAATGGAATGACATGTAATATCCATATAGAATAGTATTATTTGAAAATATATCATAACTCATATAGTTATCCATCAAACAAACTTGGTTCCATTACCCAAACCTAGGGTCTCCAACTTATCATGTCCATAACTCTCTAACCATGAGGAGTTATGTGACGTTCCACATACCACCAAAAATGGAATGACAAGCACTATCCATCTAGGATAGTTTACCTGACAAAGTCATTGTCCTTCATCTCATTATTCCACGATTAATCATGGGTTCTCTTACTCCGCAAAGCGTCTTCCCATGAGGGCTTTCACCATAAGGGGGGCAGTTTGGAGTTCATCCAACTTTACTTATTATCAACCATGACAAGACAATAATGAGTCATATTTACATCAAACATTATTGGGTCCATTACCCAAACCTTTGTGTTGTGGGTATTTTTCAAGGGTTGACCTCAAAGACAACCATCCTTAATCAAAAATCTCCCCCTTTGGCATTGATGGAAAAACTCTGATGCAATATTGAAATCATATCACTCATGCTCCCCCTGGAACCATGCCTCTGTCCTCTGTATCTGATAAATTTTCCTCTGTCCTCTGCATCTGATAAATTTGCTTCCCTTGGAACCATGCCTCTGTCCTCTGCATCTGATAAATATCTCCCCCTTTGTCATCAATGGAAAATGTATGTTTCCATCTAGGGCTTCTCCCCCTGACTAAACTGTCCTCTTATGGTGCTTCCTCGTGTACATCTAAGACATATAAGATAAGCATTCAAAAATCATTAAAAAAACATTCATTTTGGAGTAGAAATAACTCCAAGTCTTTGGCGAAGATATTCAAAGGATTCCCGTGGAAGTGGTTTTGTAAAGATGTCTGCCACTTGTTCTTTTGTTCCCACATACTCAACTCTGATGTTCTTTTCTGCAACTTGTTCCCGTAGAAAGTGATACTTGATTGGAATGTGCTTCGTCTTGGAGTGGATCATCGGGGATTTTGAGATACTGATGGCACTTGTATTATCACAATATATTGGAATGGGCTCGTCATACTCAACCTGTATATCTGTCAAATTTTGTTTCATCCAAAGAACCTTTGTACAACATATTGTTGTTGCAATATACTCTGCCTCAGATGTAGATAGAGATACTGATGATTTTTTCTTGCTTAGCCATGATACCAAACACTCACCTAAGTAGAATGTTGTTCCACTAGTGCTTCGTCGGTCATCAATACAACCTGCCCAATCTGCATCTATGTAGGCAATAAGTGATATATCTTTTCCTTTTGGATAGCATAATCCAAACTCTTCTGTTCCTTTGAGATATATGAAAATCCTCTTTATTGCTAATACATGTGATTCCTTTGGTGCTTCTTGAAATCGTGTCACTTGTCCAACTGCTTGCATTACATCTGGTCTGGATGTTGTCACATATAGTAGGTTTCTAATCATTGACCTGTATTGCCTCTAACCTGTAGACTTTGAATCATCATCTTTTCTCAACTTACAACTGGTTTGCATGGGAGTGATAACATGTTTGCAATCTTCCATTCCAAACCTCTTTAGCATTTCTCTGATATACTTGGTTTGAGAAATAAAAATTCCTTGGTTGCTTTGACGTATCTGAAGTCCCATAAAGAAGGATAGTTCTCAAAGTAATGACATTTCAAATTCATTCTGCATGTCTTTTGAAAATTTATGGCTTAACCTGTCATCATCACTACGAAAAATAATATCATCAACGTAAACTTTAGTTAATAAAATATTACCTTGAATTACCTTGATGTAGAGGTTGGTGTTTTCACTTCCTTTTCTGAAACCTGTCTGTCACAGATACTTATCCAGTTTGGAGTACCATACTCTAGGAGCCTGTTTTAGACCATACAAGGCCTTCTTTAATTTAAATACATAGTCTGTGTTCTCTAACAACTGAAATCCTTCTGGTTGTTCAATGAAGACTTCTTCTTTAAGTTCCTCATTCAGAAAAGATGATTTTACGTCCATCTAGTATACTTTAACATTTTTGGAGTATGCATAAGATAAAAGTAAACGGATTGCTTCCATTCTGTCAACTGGGGAAAATGTCTCTTCAAAGTTGATTCCTTCAATCTCTGCATATCATTTACATATCAATCTAGCTTTGTTCCTTGTAACCTGTCCATCTTCATTCAATTTATTCCTGAAAACTCATTTTGTGTCGATTACATTCTTATTCTTTGTTCTTGGAACCAATTCCCAAGTGTCATTTTTCTCTATTTGATCCAATTCTTCATCCATAGCCTTATTCCAAAATTCATCCTTGTTGGCTTCTTCAAAATAGTTTGGTTCAATTGTAGATAAGAGTGCTAGGTGTGTTTGTTTTGGTAAACGGATTTTTATTCTAGTCTCAACTCCTGCATCTTTGTTTCCAATAATTTGATCTGAATGATGATTCTTCTGTACTCATTTTCTAGGTGTCTTTGGAGATACTTTCTGAACTTGCTCTTTTTCTTCTATCGGATTCTCTTCATCATCATCTTCCTCTTCTACTTCTTTTTCATCTTCTTCTTTGAAAATTTGTTCCATTGATTTGTTTTCTTCTTCCTTTGATTCTGGTCTACCTGTTTCATCAATTGTTACGTTGATGCTTTCCACAACTTTGTTCAATCTTAGATTGTAACACTTGTATGCTTTCTTTGTACTTGAGTAACCAACAAGTATTCCTTTGTCCACACGAGAGTCAAACTTTCCCATTCTTCCATCTTCTCTTTTGATGTAGCATTTGCTTCCAAAAACTCTGAAGTGCTTCACATTTGTTGGTCTTCCTTTCCATAGCTTGTAGGGAGTTTTATTAGTGTTTTTTCTGAGAATTACTCTATTTTGAATGTGAACTGTTGCATGCACTGCCTGTGTCAAAAATATATCTGTCAATTTGGAATCCATTAGCATTGTTCGAGCCATTTCTTGTACTATCATGTTCTTTCTTTCAACAACTCCATTCTATTGAGGTGTCCTAGCAACAGAGAATTGTCTTTTTATTCCATGACTGCTATAGTAGTCCATAAATTCCTTTGAAGTGAACTCCCCTCCATTATTAGATCTTAAACATTTGATTCTTGAATCCATCTCATTTTCAACCATTTCCTTGTATATCTTGAAGTTTTCAAAATCTTCTAACTTGTTCTTGAGAAAGCAAACTACATTCATTGTTGTATAATCATCAACTAATAACATAAAGTATTTTTCACCTTTTAATCCCTTTGTTGTAGTTGGTCCAACTAGATCAGTGTGCACAATTTCCAGTGGTCCTTTTGTTGAATATTCCTTTGATTTGAACTTGGTCTTTGTTTTCTTTCCTTGTTGACAATGCTTGCATAAAGTGTTGGTTGGTTTCGTGATCTGGGGAATTTCTCTGACTACTTCTCTTTTGCTGACTTTGAAAAGGTTATCAAAATGCATGTGACCCATTCTTCTATGCCATAGCCAACTTTCATCTTCCTTTCCTAGACAACACTTTTCATTTCCAATTTCACTTAACACATATATGTTGTTTGAAGTTCTTACAGTGGTACCGACCAATTTTCCTGAACCTTCTTTTCTTATCTCACACTTTTTTGAATCGAAAGTAAGTTTATGACATTGGTCACACATTTGACTCACACTTAGAAGATTATGTTTCATATCTTCTACCAGTAGAACATTTTGTGCCTTTTCATTCTTATTCCCAATTTAGACTCTGCTTTCTCCAATGATTTTGGATGAATTATCATTTCTGAAGGAGACTGATCCATTTTTTTTCTTTTCGTAATGTAAGAAATTTATCTTTATCACATGTCATGTGTTTTGAACATCCATTGTCAACACACCAACCGTGTTTCTTCTTCTTAGCTTGTAGAGCGACTATGCATTCTTCATTGTTATAATGATCTGTCTTTCTTATCCATGTCATTTTCTGAGGTTCTTGTCTGTGACTATTGCTATTCTGTTGAGGTTATTTAAGAGGGACTGTCATTCTACAATCCTTGGCCATGTGTCCAAAATTGTTACATTTGTAACATTTCACTTCAGTGCTCAAATATTCAAACTTGTTGTAACTTCTTCTTTGTGTGTCACTAGGTCTCCTTGAATAATCCCTTTGTGTATAACTCTCAAAGTTGTTACTGTTCCTATTGTCAGCTCTACAATTCACAACTTTATGTCCAAAATTATTACATGCATAACATAAACCAAAAAATATAGTTTGATACCTGGGAGTTGAATATCTTCTGAAAGGAGGTGTTCTTATGAATCATTCTTCTTCTTGAGGCCTATCTGTCTATTGTTGATTCTGAAATCTGAATCTTCTTGGTGGAGGAGTGTCCCTGTAATCTTCCTTGTATATCTTCCTATCCTCTTTGATTGTTTCTACATATCTCTTTGGATTTGTTTCTTTCTCTGTTGTTTTGGAGCTTGATCCCTTTTCTGCCTGATTGTATCCAAGTCCGGACTTGTCAAGATGGGATTCTTGACTGTTGATAATGTCATCTAGAACTTTTGAGATATTCTGCATATTTTTCTTTTGAATATCATTTCTTAGTGTGACAACCTCTACTTCCA
>ML811737.1:77154-88124 GCA_009831015.1 Picea engelmannii
ATTTCCAATTTCACTTAACACATATATGTTGTTTGAAGTTCTTGCAACTGTACCGACCAATTTCCCTGAACCTTCTTTTCTTATCTCACACTTTTCTGAATCGAAAGTAAGTTTATGACCTTGGTCACACATTTGAATCACACTTAGAAGATTATGTTTCATATCTTCTACCAGTAGAACATTTTGTGTCTTTTCATTCTTGTTCGCAATTCAGACTATGCCTTCTCCGGTGATTTTGGATGAATTATCATTTCCGAAGGAGACTGATCCATTTTTTTCTTTTTGTAATGTAATAAATTTGTCTTTATCACCTGTCATGTGTTTTGAACATCCACTGTCAACATACCAACCGTGTTTCTTCTTCTTAGCTTGTAGAGAGACTATGCATTCTTCATTGTTATACTGATCTTGCTTTCTTATCCATGTCATTTTCTGAGGTTCTTGTCTGTGACTGTTGTTATTCTGTTGAGGTTCTTTAGGAGGGACTGTCGTTTTGCAATCCTTGGCCATGTGTCCAAAATTTTTACATTTATAACATTCCACTTCAGTGCTCAAAGATTCAAACCTATTGTAACTTATTCTTTGTGTGTCACTAGGTCTCCTTGTATAATCCCTTTGTGTATAACTCTCAAAGTCGTTACTATTATTGTTGTTAGCTCTGCAATTCACAACTTTATGTCCAAAATTATTACATGCATAACATAAACCAAAAAATATAGTTTGATACCTGGGAGTTGAAGATCTTCTGAAAGGAGGTGCTCTTATGAATCCTTATTCTTCTTGAGGCCTATCTGTCTGTTGTTGATTCTGAAATCCGAATATTCTTGGTGGAGGAGTGTCCCTGTAATCTTCCTTGTATATCTTCCTATCCTCTTTGATTGTTTCTTCAAATCTCTTTGGATTTGTTTCTTTCTCTGTTGTTTTGGAGCTTGATCACTTTTCTTCCTGATTGTATCCAAGTCCGGACTTGTCAAGATGAGATTTTTTATTGTTGATAATGTCATCTAGAAATTTTGAGCTATTCTGCATATTTTTCTTTCGAATATCATTTCTTAGTGTGACAACCTCTACTTCCAAGTTTCCAATGATCTTGTCATTTTCTTCTAGTTGTTCTTTGAGTGCTTCTTAAATTATTTTATCTTCTTCTATTTGAACCTTCAATTTTTGTGATCATTTGTTCTAGTTCTCAAGTGTCATTTTTCTTGTCTAGTTCTACTTTTAGTTTCTTTTTTTTCTTCTTTTCTCTTCCGATAACTTCTATGGCACACATTAATTCTTCTTGATAGTCAACTTCTGCCTCTTCAATTTCTTCTTCGGCTTCTTCACATTCTTCTTCGACTTCTTCATATTCTTCTTTGGAGTCTTCTTTGTCAGAGTTTTTTACTGCCATGAATAGATCTCTTCCTGTCTCATTGTCACTGACTTCATCTTCATCTGATGATAAGATGTCTTCTTTGGTGTATAAGCTTTTCTTGAAAAATTTCTTTGTAGTTCTTTTGCCTTTATATGTGTGTTTTCCTTTTGAGTAACATTCATCATTTCTCTTTTTCTTATGATGGCATTTGTTAGCAAAATGACCAATACCATCACAATTAGAGAAAATTAAAGGGAGCTTACCTTTATACCTACCATTGGTTCCCTTGTTAAGTCTTTTGACGAAGTTGGCCACTTCTTCATCATCTTTTGAGGCATCACTACTGTTGCTATATTCTTCTTGTTCCTTTTTCTTTTTCTTTGATCTTTTGGATGTCTTAAAGGCTCCTTATTTTACATCTGGATTTTCCTGCTCAGTTCTCATTTCATATGCTGTAAAGATTCCATGCAGTTTGTCCATGCTTATTGAGTCCATATCCGATCTTTCTTCTAGTGCTGATATCTTAGGGTTGAATCTCAAAGGAAGAGATATTAGTATCTTTTGAACAATTACAGATTCTTCGATTTCTTCTCCCAATCCTATGATTGCATTCACTGTTTCATCGACTCATAAGAAGTAGGTTGTGATATCTTCATCTTCCTTCATTTTTAGTTGTTCGACCTGACCTCTATAAGTCTTAAGATTTGCTGCTTTGACTTTTGTATCTCCTTCATAAATATTTTGAATCTTGTCCCAAATATCTTTAGTGGATTTACAATGTGCAACTTTGGTGAATACCATATCACTAAGACCAATCAAGAGTGAATTTGTGGCTTTGGAATTATTCTCACCAAGTTTTACTGCTTTGTCATTTGTTGGTGGAACTGTCAGTGCTGTGTATCCATCTACAATTGATTGCCAAACTTGAAATCCCTATGCATGTATATATGTCCTCATCCTTATGCTCCAAAAAGCATACTTCTCTCCATCAAACTGTGGTATTCCATTTTTATATGAGTTGTTACTCTCCATGATTTACCTTTCAGTGATTACACTGATTTCTGAAGGAACCTGCTCTGATACCAATTGTTGGATTACTGAGAGGAGGGGTGAATCAGTAATATAGCAATTTAATCCTTTTTAACCATATAATCCAAGTGTTATATCAATGAAGAATTATCATCCAATAACTGTAGAGTAAATAAGCAATGAACAAATGGACAAACATCCACATACACGGTACACCAGTGTTTTATGTGGAAACCCAAATTGGGAGAAAACCATAGAATATTATTTCTTATATGTCTTGAAGAACTACATTCATTGGAAGCACCAACTTCCTTTGTTTTCCAGTTGCAACTGGAAGGAGGCTCCAACCCCCTATTTTCTTAGGCTACAACCTGAGGGAAGCTCCAACTCCCCAATTCTCTGGCTACAACCAGAAGGAGGCTACAACCCCCTATGTTCTCCAGCTACAACTGGAAGGTGGCTACAACCACCTGTCCTTGCCCCGTCCTGCCACCCTGAAGTAGAAGTATAATGATGGAACCACTTTCAACCTCTCACTGTGAGATATACCGTTGTAAACCTGTACCAATAAATTTGAACCATGCATCAACCATGCATCAACCTGTACCATAGACAAGTGCATCAACCATGCACCAACATGTACCAAATAACCTGTAATCAACCTGTAAAATAAACAAGTGCATCCAACCATGTACCAATTATGTACCAATAATGTGTCAACTAATCATCAAATATGACACATCAATATGTACCAACATCATTAACTATACACCTCATGTTTGTGCCAACCCATCAACTACTTGTCTCAACCATGTACTCAACATGCACCTCTACCAAAAGCCCTCATCAATTTCATCAATCAAATATGATTTGTAGCTTTGTAATAGACCTGGTGTATATGATCACATTCCTACAAACCTTCCTTAACTTCAACAACAAGAGACTAACATTTTCATCAAACTTTTCTTTAGTCTCACATGCCTAGTTTTGGATTAGTCAACAACCCTTACTTGAAGTAATCATAACTTTGTACTTGTAATGTATAAAGATATGAAACTGTTACAAAATATTCTTCAGTGTGTTTTATGCAATTCCTTCAGGTGTCACTACTTTGAACCTCTCAGAAAATGAGTTATAGCAAAAATGGCATACCTCACTGAATTCTGGATTATTCTAGAGAGCGACCTTGCAGAGCATGCCCCGCACGGAATATTTGTTAAATTTATCGAAAAATATTACAATACATACTAAAAACCTTACCATAACCAACACATTTGGTTTCACTTAATTTCTATCTGTTATGAAGAAGTTATGACTTTTTTACTCGAAACACTGGTTTTTGACTAGTTTCAGGACTAGCCACAAACCCTATTTTCCATGTAGTGTAACTCCAAAAATACAATGAACCACAAGATGAAATTTTTACCATAGATACTTGAATATATTTTCTCAATGTCATAGTAATTTCACAGTCTAAATCATTATAGAAAAAAAGTTATAGAGAAAATGGTGATATGACCTGTAAATAACATACCTTAGAAAGCACCATCAAAAGAATTTATCCTTCCTTGCATTTCGGCCTTCTTTTCTTCACCTTCCCTCAGAATTTTGGCTTAGATATCCTTGGTTACCTCAGAATCCTATAGATATTAAATATTCTCAAGTGTAATTAAAATGAGAGAGCCCTGCCTCTTATTTATACTCTCCAAGTAGCTTCCTTAAAAACATCTTCTAGGTCACTTGGACCCACTTTCCTTATTTTAGGGTTAACCCACTTCTAATTTATCCATTAAATTTATTATTGAAATAATTTAATTTTTTATTCAATTTGAATTATAATACACTCATTACTTCACTTTATTATTTACCTTTTAAAATCTCTTAAACCACTTTGACTACTTTGACCTTTTGGGGCTTCTAGATGAGATATGAGGGTCCTCCAACTTCGTAAGGCCATAACTCTCAAACCGTGAGGAGTTATGTGACGTTCCACATGCCACCATAAATGGAATCACATGTACTATCCATATAGAATAGTATTATTTGAAAATATATCATAACTCATATAGTTATCTATCAAACAAACTTGGGTCCATTACCCAAACCTGGGGTCTCCAACTTCTCATGGCCATAACTCTCTAACCGTGAGGAGTTATGTGACATTCCACATACCACTGAAAATTGAATGACAAGCACTATCCATCGAGGATAGTTTACCTAACAAATTCATTGTCTTTCATCTCATTATTTCACAATTAAGCATGGGTTCTCTTACTCTGCATAGCGTCTTCCCGTGAGGGCTTTCACCATAAGGGGACCACTTTAGAGTTCATCCATATTTACTTCTTATCAACCATGACAAGAAAATGATGAGTCATCTTTACATAAAACAATATTGGGACCATTACCCAAACCTTTGTGCTATGGGGATTTCTTCAAGGGTTGACATCAATGACAACCAACCTTAATCAACAACAAGAACATCTGCAGAACCATTATTGATGAGGGTGCCTTAACATGTGTAATGTATGTTGCATGTTGGAAGGTCACTGACTCACCTCCCCTTACTGAATCACATAACACACTTAAGGCGTTCAATGGCTCTGTATTTAAGCCCTATGTTGTACTTCCCTCATTGTCTATTACGTTGGAAGGAAAATCAGTCACTGTTGAAGTTGAGGTATTCGATGCACCTCTCGATTATAACCTCTTACTTGGTCGTAGCTGGATTGATTCTTTGCACGCAGTTGTGTCTACCCTTTTCTGTGTTGTACATTTTTTTCCCCAGGGAAAAGTAATTACTGTAGATCAGCTCACTTTATTCAACTCTGATTCCCATACTAGCAACGTACCCTTTATTGCGAAGACATCTCCTGGGTATGAAAATGTCGATGTGGGTCTACTAAAATATTCAACTTTGATGGGTACATTCCCGATCCCACCACTCGATGTTCCACCTCCTTTGGTTGCCTCAATCAACATGATTTCCCCCTCCGTTCACGAAACCCCCGCATCTTCTGACCCGTGGATAATACCCGAACCTGGTGATTACCTTCGCTATGGCAACCAAATGCCTTTAAGTCTGGTTGAATCCGCCTATCAAGCCATTCAATTGGAAACCCCCTCTACTCCCTCTCTTGGTGATTCATCTCTTGATCCTTTCCATGTTATTTTTTCCATGGACGAGATGATTATGTCAGTTATGTCTATGGAGGAAACCCCTTGGGATGATGGACATTATCATTCCATTCTCTTCCTAGAACAACACACCATCGAGAGTTACCAATGGATCTCGACTCCGTCGACCGTTGTTGTCATTTCTTCTGTTCCTGATTCTACACACGATATGTTATATGAAGGGAACTTGAGTAATATTTCAGCCACCATCCCCCTCAACATATCCATTAAACCTGGAGTTGTCGAAAATGTTCACATCGGAGCTTCGTGTTCCACCGATGAGGTTATCACATATAAGTCCCTTTTTCAAGAGTTTCGTGACATCTTCTCCTGGAGCTATGAAGAGATGTGAAGTATTGACCTCGATATTGTGGTACACGAAATTAAGATGTCCCTGGGCACTAAACCCGTCCGACAGAGACTTCGCCCGGTCCACCCCCGTAAAGCAGTTGCTATCAAGATTGAGGTCGAAAAACTTCTTAAAGCTATCCTTATTTATCCCGTGGCTTTAACTAATTGGGTATCCAATCTAGTTCTGGTTAACCAGAAACAAGGTATGATCTGTGTCTACATTGATTATAGGGATATCAATAAATCTTGTCCTAAGAAAACATTTCCCACCCCCTTCGTTGACCAGATCGTCGAATATTGCGCCAGGAGCAATATCTTCTCTCTGATGGACGGTTTCTTTGGATATAATCAAATCAACATATTTCCCGTGGATCAACACAAAACCGCTTTTATTTGTCCTTGGGGCACATTTTCCTACTAGAAACTACCCTTCGGTTTAAAGAACGTGCCATGTCTTACGCCTTTTATGATATAAAGAACATTGTACAACCATATCTAGATGAACTATCGACACATTCCATGCATCGCCATGACCATCCGATACACCTCTGAGCTATTTTCCTTCGTTGTCGGTTCTATCGTATATGCTTAAACCTGCACAAATGTGTTTTATGTGTGGAGTCCAATTGACTTCTAGTTTTTATTGTATCATGTCATAGGATCAGGGTAGATCCTTTGAAGGTCAAGGAGATCCTCAATCTCCCTCCTCCTTCCTCACTTTGCCAGCTTCAAAGGTTACAAGGGAAGGAAATTGTTTTATGTTGTTTCATCCCAAACTACGCTCAATTAACGCTTGGATTTACTTGGCTGCTGAAGAAAGGTTCTGAGTTTGTATGGGATACCACTACCAATAAGGATTTAGAAGCTTTGAAACTGACTTTAACCTGTACCCCACTACGTTTCCTACCCAATTATGGTCGAGATTATTTCCTTTATCTCGTTTCTTCGGACTCTACCATTTCCATGGTTCTAGTCCAAGAAGATGATTCACACGATGAACATGTCATTTATTATTTGAGTCAAAGTCTCACAACTACTGAAACCAAATAATTACATGTTGAAAAAATGGCCTTGGTAGCTGTTCAAGTTGTCTAACGTTTCTGTCACTATATCCTATTATGCCAGACCATTGTCATTTCCGATTGCAACCCTATGCAACATATTCCTACACGCCAATTACTAGGGGGAAAATACGCCAAATGGATAGTGATTCTCCAGGAGTTTGACTTAGAGTTCGAATGCACTAAGTCTAAACAATCATTGGTGTTTGTCGAACTGATATGTGACCTTCCATGTACTGAAACATAAAATGTAGCAGAGGATTCTTTACATGATGAATCCATTTTTCTGATCAGTTCTGATGACCTTTGGTATGGAGATATCATTGTATATATCCAGACTTAGACTTTTCATCACGATCTGTCTAGCGTTGACCGTCGTCGTATACATTACCAAGCTCGTCAGTATATTATCCTCGGTGACACTCTTTATCATTTTGGGTTTGACTCCATTTTTCAACGATGACTCACCTATGATGAGGTTGATAAAGCTTTGAATGACTACCATTCTGGAGCATGTGGTGGTCACATGTCTGGGTATGCTACTGGCCAAAATATCTTACGAGACGGGTATTTTTGTCCTTCTTTATTCAAAGACTGTATTATTGCCATCCAAAAATGCCATGCTTGCCAAACATACAACAAAAAAATAAGATCGCATCCTGCTCCTTTACAACCTATAGTTTCCATTGGACCTTTTGCGAAATGGGGCATTGATTTCATGACATGTAACCCTCACTTGATCGGGGGGCATGGATACATCATCGTAGTTGTGGATTATTTCACAAAGTGGGCCGAGGCAATGCCAACATTCGATAATATCGGAAAGATTGCAGACCTATTCATATTCAATCATATCATCACACGATTCAGAATCTCGCAATCTATCATCACCAATCATGGTATTCATTTTCGAAATTTCATGATGTTTGAGCTTACCGAAAAGTTGGGTCTTCGACATGAAAACTCAACCCCCTACTATCCATAGGCCAATGGACAAGTTGAAGCGATAAACAAAATTCTCATCACTATGCTTCGACGGATAATAAGAATCCACAAGACAAGTTGGCACATAATGTTGTTTTCAACATTGTGGGCTTATCAGACATCCGTGAAGTCTGCCAAGGGATTTACGCCTTTTCAACTGGTGTATGGTATTGAATCTTTTCTATCGATTGAATGTGAGATACCATCATTGAAGCTAGTCGTTGAACTTCTCCCAAACACCTCTACCGAGGAGGAACTTTTATTGTATATGATGTGATTAGAAGAAACCCGTCGTGATGCCACCCTGGTTATTCAAACCCAGAAGAAACACGTGAAAGCCCAATACGACAAGCATGTCAAGCCATGTGTTTTCTCCGAAGGTGATCTAGTTCTTCTCTATGAACAAGATCATGATTTACTAGGGGCCGAAAAATTTGAGGCTATGTGGCACGACCCTTATATCGTCCAATGAGTGTTAGAGAAGGGATCCTATGAGTTGGTCAATTATGATGGTATTCCTTTGAGTGAACTCAGAAATGGGCTTTACTTAAAGAAATACCATGCCTAGTTTATCTTTGCACGAGTGCCTATATTTTTTACTATATCATACTTTTGTGTGATACTCTTTTGTTTTTCGTTATTTGGTTTCAACCCCTAGTTGCTTACCTTGCGTTGTGCTTGGTTTCTAGATTTCAGTGTCTTCACTACCCCACATTGGCTTCCTTGATGGCACTAGTCGTAGTACTAAGAATTTAGCATCCACTACTTGGGAAATCTATGCACCTACGAACGAGTTAATCAGTCTACATAGTGTTTGCCTTGATCATGCAACTAACAATATTAGGGAATATAACGCAGTCATTGAATTGTTGACCGATGTTATTTCAATTGGAATCCATCACCTGGTTGTATGGCTTGATTCACAGTTAGTAGTGCTACAACTAAGTAATGTCTATGTTATCTGAAGTCCCACATTGTTACGGGTATATTTGTGAATTCGCCTCTTGGAACGTTATTTTGATTATATTGAGTATCAACACATTCCTAGATGCCTAAATACGTTAACCGATGCATTAGCTAATTATGTGTTAGACATACATTTGAGAAATTTATGAACTCAATCACACATCACAGATTGTATATAAAGCAAAGTAAGCTGGTAGAAGCCTCATGTATATATATAACGATAAAATGTTTTAAAAAAAAATATGTTTTCCGTCCAAAGACCAAAATATCAAAATATGAAGCCCACAACTTCTACAAAATAACATCATGGATGCTACTCACGGTATCATACTACTACCCGTGCTACCCTACGAAGTAGTCGGCTGAGTGAACCATACACACCTATGGTGTGGTGCTGATAACGCCTCAGGCTCTCGTTAATCGAGATGTCCGGGATGTCTGATGTCAAACCCTATAGATTTTGTTTGACTACCTCATAGCCATATACATCCCATCCTTCTACTACAACTACTTCCCCTCGTCTATGAATGGGGGATGTACTTGGAGGCCGGTGTGGCCCTACATCTGCATGGTCAAATTTTTTTATTAGTCATTGGATAGAGAGCATATATAAAAAAACATCTTTTATTCTAAAAATTCACAATAACACCATAAAAACAAAATGTTTTTCTTACCTAGGTCCCCCCACTAAAAACCCTTGGGTGGAACCAAATCGGGGTCATTGCGAAAGTTCAGGCCGACATATGCATAATCATCTATCATCAATATATGTGGCCTCAACTAGTAAAAAAATGCATCATTGTATTTGATAATGGGGCCCGCTACATGCCGGACCATGAGATTGCACCACCGCTTCATCCACAGATCTCATGGTGCTAGTATACCCCACTCTACCTATAGGTGTAAATGAGGGACTCTTTCTAGAAATAAAGACACCAAAATGGATCCATACCCGAATTGCTTCAGGTCCCCATTCTTGCTCTTGGTTAACTGTGTCTTCATACTGCGAAGAATACCATCACACCAGTTGAACACACGAGCTTTTGTGCATTCCACGACATACTGAAAATAAATTTGGAGGGCCATGTGCGGAGATGCACTTCCCACCATACGCGCAATGGTAAAAAGGATGGTCCAGAGAGTTAAATCCTGAACACCTTTGATGGCTACCTTACCTTTGTGTCTCTTGGCCTCGGGTTCAGAGTACTGATGGATATATTTTCTCATCGGTAGGCCACCACCTCAACCCCCTGTTAAGGTCACATGTGCTCCACGACGCGATAACCTCATCAAGAAGTAAATGTCTTCGATGTCAGAGGACAGAATGTGAACACCCACATGAAACACCTATTGGTCTACATCCCACATGTGGACCAAGTATTCTAGTAACCTCAGTTGGGCTCTCATGCCCTGGATTTTTAAAAAATTTAACAATCCGCACAGTCAAAGGGCATTGATGGTGCCTGGATCATTCAAGGCCATGAATTAATCATCCTCGTGTTCCCTTTCTCTCCACTCCAACAATTTGGCAATCAAATAATTTCATGGAGACGAGGAAAGGAAGATAGCATCTTCAATCATTGATTTTTAAATTCTTTTTTGGGAAAACGCATCTATAATGTTTTGGGTTTTCGGCCTCCGTAGACGAGTTTTTAATACAGTGTGAGGTTTCCATAGGTGAGCCATAGGGAACCTATGGAAATCATTTATTTTCACAGGTCCCAATACTAGTCACCTGCGGTGGCCCTAGCGCAAGCCTACCATCCCAAAAACTCATCCAAAAAATACCTTTAAACCAAAATAAATGAATTTCAATCCATTGAAAAAGAAGAGGATGACGAGCTTACTGTGTTGACGGAGACCATTTTTTGGATGATCGCTTGTGCTTCTCGCAATTGACAACCAAAATATGAGGTAAAAGAAGGGTTTCTAGACAAGTTTTGAATGAAATGCAAATGAAATAGAAATAAGAGGTTTTACCCTCTTTTTATTTCACTTTTTGCTTTTTCTTATAATATTTTATATTATTTTAATGCATTTTATCATAA
>ML811737.1:96075-126619 GCA_009831015.1 Picea engelmannii
TATATATATATCAAGTACATATGGACATGTTTTTGTGCATTGTCATAAATATGTGCAAATGTTTCTAAGTGTGTAGAGGATTGGGATACTGTTAGGGGTAGTAATGAAGTAGCAGGTGGAAATCAAGCCGAGGGTGAGGGTGAAGGTGAACCAGAGGTGCATTTTCATAAAAATGAATATTACACCTATTTTACCACCTACCCCTCAGACATTGGCGAGGATCTTCCTTGGGAATGCACTGGTGAAGAAATGACCCTTCAACACTGCACATCCTACCATGCAAATTTGAAGCATGATCTTGAGAAAATGGATCTCCCCACTGAGAGCAAACAAATCTTGGAGATTGTTTTGCATTATTTTGGAAAATTCATTGATGTATATAAGAACCTTGGGCCAACAACCAATACTTTCATTTATTTGATGAGGAGATGCAAGAAAGCAGTGATGGGCCTTGATAAATGGCCTGAAATAGAGAAAAGTGATGCAGGAGCATCGTCAACAAGCACACGTGGAGAGACAACTCAGGGCCTTAGCGCGCCTTTGAATCATTTCAGAATCTTAGATGCTGGCATTTTTCTGCAAATATTTTTCTTTACTGATTGAAAACTGAAGAAGATCAAAATGCTTGGGATCGAATGATCTGGGTGTTTCACTCTTAGAATTTAATGTAATGGAACTTAAGTAGCTTTAAGTTTTTCTTCGAGAAGAGAGATAGTAAGGGGGAACCCTAGGAACCCTCTTGTATATGTAGATGCATTGTATACCCAAATGAAGTTGTTGGAGGAGTATTGTTACTGAATAGTAGGTAGCTACAAGTTAGTTAGAAATCCTCACAAGAGGAAATAAGAGATAGAATAGTTCTTTGAGGGATATTGAGAGAGTTGAGACTCTGTTACAGTCCATCCTACACATATTTTAATCGGACATTCATCTTAATAGAAAGAAAGTAGTTTTTCTTGTATATGAACTTTCTGTGTGTTTATGTGTATGTGATGAATGTTATCTGTGTGTGTTTATGTATGTAGTTGATGTATGATAGATTTCATCTGAAGTAGGAAGATAGATTTCTCTATCTTTGTTGAGATTGAAATATTTTTCTGGGTTCTTAAGCTATGTAAGGAGTGCACAACAAAACATTGAAGTTTTTGTAGCGAGCGCAAAGACTGCGCATCTAAACTCTGTGGAGTCAGAAAATAACATGCCATGAGAGCACACCAGAGTGATAACAACTCAGGGGAATCCTCTAGGTTGTTTAATACCTTAGGGGATAAAATATGCAGAGGAATCATAGAGAAACAAAGTCACTAAGAACTCTGTAGAGCTCTGCCAGGTGGGCATCGAGTAGGTGCAATCATGCACATAAGAAATCTCTATCGTGTTCAAAGAGAAGAGTACCAGAGGAAGGTATCCATAGAGTTGTTGAACACTCTGTAAATCTGTGCAAGTGTGAATTGAGAAAAAGTGTTCGAGAATGTGCACGAATCCCTTAAGGAATAAATGGAATGAAATATTAGACTTGAATAGGAAAAATATCAAGAGGGACAATGCAAGGAGTGCACGTAGAAGTGAACTTATTCCAAGATTCACAAGCGCAGGAGGAAAAGTGGAGTCAGGACCCTTTCAACTGATTTCACAGGAGAAGGTCCAAAGACCAAAACCCTTGAATACTTAGAAAATTTCCCAAGTCCGGGAGAACAAATAAGATCAGGAGGAGGAGCGACAAAAACTGTCAGATTGACTGCAGGAAGAGATCTGGACCATCAGATCAGGGTCCAGAACGAAAAAGGAGCACGGTGAGGAGGAGAACAGATCCCAGTTGTTGAATCTGAGTGCGAGGGATAGACATCCATTGGATCCAGGTAAAGTTCACAAGCCTTAAGTCCTTTGAGAGTGCACAGGAGAGAGTACTTTCCAAAGTCCTGAAGTCCCGAAGTGATTAGGGATCGTCTATCTTCCAGAGGGATAGAGGGCACAAGATATAAAACTTAGGAAGTTTTTAGACCAGGAGAGAGTGAAATCGTCGAGGAATAGATCCTAGCCGTTGGTTGCCAAGGGGGTATGTGTCAAAAAATATGAGGCTTCGGGGAAAATCACTTCAAATATTTCAGTTGAGGAGTAGAAACTATCGAACCCCGAAGGGCCGAAGTAAATCGTAGCCATCAGAGTTATAGGGAAACACGACAGATATATATGAACTTCTAGTGAAAGCAACCTGAAGAGACGAAGTGAATCTGGATTGTCAGATCCAGAGGGACGCGTGGCGGAAATCTATTGTCTTCAGGTGAAAGCACTTCGAGAGGAACGAGTGCGTAGGAGTTTGAAACTCTTGAAGCTCAAAGAGTCGAAGTGAACCACAACCGTCAAGTTGGAAATAGGTGGAGGATCATACCATCATGGGGAGAATCTAGAGGAAGTTGGAGTTGAACCAACATAAGAGGAGATGATAGAAGTCAATCTGTCAGAGGAGGAAGTTGGACAACAAATCAATGGTGAGACTGCAGAACTGGATTCTCCAATAGAGTGGCCAACTAGTGCCATAGGATATGAAGATAACATGAATGGTCAGATTGATCAGATTGGTAACAAAGAGAAAGAACACACATTTCCATGTTCCCAAGAGATGGAGAAATAAGATCATTCAGTGGAATTTCTCAAAAATTTCAGCCAAGGAGATGAACATGAGGCAACTGTAGAATCGATATCTACAACAGAAGGAGATGAGCATTCAGATGAATGGCTCAAAATTTTCATCTAGGAAGTTGAGCAAGAGATAACTGTAGAATGTGAACCTGCAGCAGAGGAGGAATCAATAGATGACATGGATCTTGTTGATCTGTGTGAAGAGTTGGAGGCCCTGGAGAGAAGAGTAAATATGCAAAGGGATCTTGTCCAACAAGTTAAGTTGGAAATTGAGGGAGAGAAGATGCAACAGACCATACTGCAGGAGGAAATCTAGCTAGTGGACCAACTTGACAAAGAAATAAAGGAGATAAAGAGATTTATGTTGGAAGCAACATAAGAAGCAGTCATCAAAGAAGTATGGGACAGAAGAAAACCTGCAGAAGCAATAGGCTAGAAGAGGTAGAAAGAAAAAAGAGCAGATGGACAACTCCAAGAGAAGTTATGGGACCCTGGAGGATCTCAACAATAGAGAAGAGGGAGCCATGTGCAGGAGCTCGTGATTTTTCCAACAATGGAGTATGGGACCTGTATGCAGACCCCCCCTTCTCTCCTAGGGGCTACTCATCCTCCCAGTGTAGGATCATTCAAATCATGGATTCAGATTGACTCTTTGGGCCTTTATTAGACCCCAATAAATCTACATAGGTCCCCTATCCTTCAAAGTGTAGGTTATGTCAAACCTGCGGGCTCTTTTCTGGCCTCTCCGAATAATTTAAATAACAGACACTAGCTCCCCTCGCTAGGTCCTTTCCTTCACATATGACCTCAGTTTGTGCCCTCACGTAAGCACACGATTGCGGGGTGGCCAAGAGTGGTTTGAGACCACACTTCTTCTCTCCCCGTAATTCACTACCAATTTCCACGTATCCCTTTGGCAATACCGTGGTTTCGATTGCGGCCTGCTCTAGGATTTTTAAAGTCTGAGCACTTTCTGTCCCTGCAATTAAGCGTGACCATCAGTCTTGTGATATTGGGCATTGCCTCTTTATCGACGACTAATATCTGTCCTCTTTCTTCCTTGGTCAACTATCATTCACCAACCCCTTTCCTCCTTTCACATGCACTCCCAAATATCCACGGTCTATCATTGCATACCCTCCTTTCAAACCGATGACTATGATTGATTTTTCCCTTCGGGCTTCGGGAGTTTCATCTCTCAACTCTTGCTTCCTCCATAGTAATTCCACCTGAAATCGATGATCTGTCGATGTGTTTCCCTCACAGATCAATGATTGTGGTTCACTTATGCTCTTCGGACTTCGAGAGTTTCAACTCTTAGTCTTCACTCTCTCCTAGAGCGTTTTCACCTGAAGACAATGATATGTCAACGTGTGTCCCTCACAGATCGACGACTGTGGTTCACTTCGACTCTTTAGGCTTCGAGAATTTCAAACTCCTATGCACTCGTTACTCTTGAAGTTCTTTCACCCGAAGACAACGGATTTCCTCCATGCGTCCCTCTGGATTTGACAGTCAAAATTCACTTCATCTCTTCGGGGTGCTTTCACTCAAAGTTCATAGATCTCTATTGCATGTCCCTCTGACTCTGATGGATATGATTTACTTCATCCCTTTGGGGTTCGAGAGTTTCAACTCCTCAACTGAAATCTTCGAAGTGATTTTCCCCAAAGCCTCAGATCTATTGACACATACCCCCTGGTGACCAATGACTAGGATCTACTCTTTGACGATTTCTCTCTCTCCTGGTCTACAAACTTCTAAAGTTGTAGATATTGCACCACCTTTCCCTCTATATGGTGGACGGTCTCTAATCACTTCGGGACTTTGGGACTTTGGCAAGTCTTCTCTCTTGTGCACTTTGAAAGGAATTAAGGCTCGTGCACTTTACCTGGATCTAATGAATGTCGATCCCTCATGCTCAGATTCAACGACTGGGATTTGTTCTCCTCCTTGGTGCACTCCTTTTTCATCCTAGACCCTGATATGACGGTCCATATCTCTTCCTGCAGTTGATCTAATGATTTTTGTCGCTCCTACTCCTGAGCTTCTTTGTTCTCCCGGACTTGGAAATTTTTCTAAGTGTTCAAATGTTTTGGTCTTTGAACCTTCTCCTGTAAAACCGGTTGAAAGGGTCCTGAATCCACTTTTCCTCTTGAGCTTTGACAATGAATATTGTCCTCGACTCTGGTGCACACTTTCACTCTACATGAAAACTTTCACTACTCCTCTTGAGCTTGTGAATCTTTGAATAATTTCACTTCCACGTGCACTCCTTGCGTTGTCCCTCTTGAGATTTTTCCTATTCAATTCTAATATTTCAGTCCCTTTATTCCTTAAGGGATGCTTGTGCCTTCTTGGCCACTTTTGCTCAATGCACACTTGTAGAGCTTACAGAGTGTTCAACAACTCTGTGAATACCTTCCTCTGATACTCTTTTCTTTGAACTCGACAGAGAGTTCTTTTGTGCACTCTTGCACCTGCTCGATTCCCACTTGGAATAACTCTACAGAGTTCTCAGTGACTTTGTTTCTCTGTTCTTCCTCTACACAGTTTCTCCCCTAAGGTATTTAACAACATAGAGGCTTCCCCTGAGTTGTTATCACTCTGGTGAGCCCTCCTGGCACGTTCTTTTCTTGCTCCATTGAGTTCAGATGCGCACTCCTTACGTTGGATATAAAACCTTCAATGTTTTTTTGTGCATTCCTTGCACAGCTTAATAACCTAGAACAATATTTCAAACTCAAAAAATATAGAGAAATCTATCTTCCTACTGCATATGAAATCTATCATACATCTACATCATACATAAACAAACAAAGATAACATTCATCAGATACACATAAACACACAAAAAGTTCATATGCAGGAAAAAATGCTTTCTTTCTATTAAGATGAATGTCCGATTACAATATGTGCAGGCTGGATTGTAACAGAGTCTCATCTCTCTCAAGCTCCCTCAAAGAACTATTCTATCTCCTATTTACTCCTCTGAGGATTTATAACTAACTTGCAGCTACCTCCTATTCAGTAACAATACTCCTCCAACAACTTCATTTGGGTATACAATGCATCTGCATATACAAGAGGGTTCCTAGGGTTCCCCCCGAGTATCTCTCTTCTCGAAGAAAAACTTACAACTACTTAAGTTATGTTACATTAAACTCTAGGAGTGAAACTCCTAGATCATTCGCTCCCAAGCATTTTGATCTTCTTCGGTTTTCAATCAGTAAAGAAAACGATTTGTAGAAAAACACCAGTGTTTAAGATTATGAAATGATTCAAAGGCACGCTAAGGCGTTGATTTGTCTCTCCACATGTGCTTGCTGACGATGCTCCTTCATAAAAAGGGTCCCAAAAAACAAATCAAAATCATTGTTTAATTTTAAGGAACGACCAAAGAGAAAGATGTTGAAGGTGCAATATTTCAAGCACCGTAACATTGCTATCCATATTTATGATCAATTTTTGGCAGCATATGGAAGATTTCATGGAATGATGAGGTTCCATATTATTTTGTGATATTTATTTATGTAGAGTTGTTTTAGAATATGCACCCATATTATACCTACCTACCATCCAAGTATTATGGTGTTGGTAAAGGTTGAATGTATAATGGATAGGTGCATTTTGAGATCCATCATCTCCTAGACCTCCACAACCCTTGGTATCTCGTCCACTAAGGGTGGTTTCTTTACCTTTGGATATGGAGGCAACTTCACAAGTTGGAAAGGATGCGAGTGAAGCAATAGAAGATAATTTAAATTCATCTCTTATTGGTATTGATGTTGGTTTGAACCAAAAGAGAGTGTGATCCAGTGCTCATGAAACATTTGTTTATAAGGTGAATGATGAGATAGATTGCATGAGCCTCAAAGAGGTATGGTATTATGCAAAAAAAAATTCATAGTGGTTGGCAAGACTTAATTGGGTGTGAGAAAGAGGGCATGGGATTAGTATGTATTACATTCAAGACAAATGTTACATGCATTCGATGATAATTCTTTTGTTATTCGATCTTCTTAATCAAAACTTTTGAATTAATACAAAATGTTTATGTTCATTAATTGTAGTTCACTCGGATGTTAAATGATTCAACATTAAATTTTGAACTAGGGTCAATAGGCATGGGAGATTTTGCAGAGGTTGGGACTTCACATGTATAATTGCATGTTTGAAACATTTTTAGTTATGATTTCAAGTGTCAATAATTTAATATTAATTCATTAAATTATTTAAAAATGTCCTATATGTATTTACACACACATATAAATAAGTATTATAGGGGAACTAGGAGGGAACCTTGGGTATGGGGAAACCTTCTTTTTCCATTTTGGAAAATGTTTCGGTTGGTGATTCACAAGTATCAAACATGTTTGAAAGTTTGTAACTATGTTTGGATGCATCATAATTTGATTGAATTTTTATTTTTTTTCAATATAAGTATTACAATAATTTCCATATGCATTTCAAATGTGTTATAGGCCAACTTGGAGGAGAGAGTGGTGGAGGATAACCAATGAAATGTTGGAAGGTAATCTTTTAGGAACAATAGAAAAACAATGTTTCCATCTTGAAATGACCATGAACATCTAGTTGGTTACCACAAAAGAGTCACCAATCACTTGGATATTTTAACCCCCCTTATCAATTGCTAGCTCCATTCATAATTTCAAAGACTTCATTTATGCATAGTTATTTGTACATCCCCTGTGAACCTCCTAAAAACAATATGCTTTGAAATTTATATAATATGAAATTTATTTAATTCATATTAATTTTTTCATAGCATTTGTGGGAACTTTTATGGTTTCAAAAACTTTCCCAACTTGAGATGCACATTCAAAGGCCAATAGTAATATTTCTTGAAATATTTGAGTATTTTTGGCCAGTTAGATGCATTTGTGTTCTTTTTTCAAGAACCAATTATTCAAACAATCCTTTATTGTCTCCTTTTTCGGACCAGTTTTGGGAATTGTGCAGTGCGCGCAAAGGAAGGAGAGACAGTTGGCACACTTTCAGGGATCAACACGCACAAAAGAAGGAAGATCGTTGGAATTTGGGTCCATTGATACGGGCTAAGACCCCGTGTAATTATATAAATATGTAAGGGTTTTGGGATAGAAGGGAGGAAAAATATATGAAGAATGGAGTAGGAAAGTAAGTAAGTAGAGAAGAGTGACAAAGAGATAGGAGAACGACAAGGGAATAATGTATGCACACAGTGTGCATATTTTGTAATGGATGTTCTAAATAACATAATAAGAAGTCGGTCATTGTGGACGTAGCCCATCTTGGGTGAATCATGTTAAATCATGGTGTCTATGTTTTATGTTTTGATTGTTTTGTTTATTGAACATATGATATATGTTTTGTTGATAAGAATATGTTACATGTTAATTTGTTTCTTTTAACGTGGTATAATCCTAAATAAATGCTAAGATAGAATGGCTATAAGGATTGACTCCCATCCCTTCAACACTGTGGAAACCTAGTAATTGCAGTCCCCATAGATACGTCGGGTGAGACTTCACTTGCTTGTGGGTGATGCTGAAAGGGCCAATATATAAGTATTGTTTTGGTGAATTCATGTTAAACCCTGGGTCTGCCCACTATGCACTAACAAATGGTTCTGTTTTCAGGATCGAGATCTGCAGCTGAGGGGAATGTGGAGGTTGAATAAGGAAGAAATAGGATGGTGGTTAGAGACAAAGGAGCGTGATTTTTCTAGAGATAATAATAAGAACCCGTGGATCATCTCGGAGAAGTGGCTAGAGAGATATGTATTTATAGACTTACATGATATTTTCTTTTTTGATTTCTCGATAGTTTTGGTTGAGTGGTTAAAGAGGTCATCTAAAAAGAACAAAACAATTTTCACTTTTGTTTCGAGGAGTTGGATCCCTGAGTTTATTCAACAAGGTAATACCATAAGTAATCGAATCTCATGCATAGTCTATTTCTGGTTGGATAGTGTATTGGGGGGTTATATTACTGAGTTTGCTATAGATTGTACCCAGTCATACAGTGTTGTTGAAAGAGAGTTCTTTAAAGGTCTGTGCGAAATATATTGAAATCATTGTCTACTTGGGTCGATATTTTGTTGTGTGATAAAGGGGTTATGAAGATTGAATTTGATTACCCTAGTAGCTAGGCGCCTCCATGCGCAGAAGGGGATGCGGGCTGACTAGGGGAAGGTTTGAGAGTATGGAAAAGAGGGATGCAGGAAAATATAAATAAGGAATGGATGGACTGAGAATGTCGAGAAAGGAAGAAGGTGCAACGAAAGAAGAGATTGGAGTGTTGTGCAGTGGAAAAATACTTCGATATAGTAGGAAGAGGAATGTGGTTGATAGAGAAGGGAAACACAATGAGTTTGACGACACATACATAGTGCTCCAGATCAAAGGAATATCGTGCACATAAATAAAGGAGGAGGAAAAATAATGACAACTTAGCCTAACAAAAGGAGATCCATTACATCCCATTAGCCCCACTTAGGCCAGAATCTGTGTCGAACCCACCACCATGTGTGTCTCTGAGGTCTGAGGTAAGATCTAAAAATTTGTCACTTGTAGTTAGTGAAGGAATTAAATATAACAGATGTTGTTCCTAAGTTTATAGTTTAAGGCTCTAAAGTATACCGTCAAGGCATCCAAAAAGGTAGAGATGATTAATGGGTAAAAAGAACTAGTTTAAAGGAAACTGAGATCATAGTAAGTTCCTTAATTGTCTTTGTCTAGCTTCCCATTGTTCTTGAATGCTATTATCCCTTTCAATTGCATCCCACAATGTTTCAAGTTCTACCCATGTATTTGTTGTTTGTAAGATGGTATTGAATAGGTTTAATGCAATGCTCATTTGATCTGATAGACCGGGTTCTATATTGGGTTGTCTGGTAACTGTAACAGTCATGAAAGTTGGGGGTTTCTTTTTTGTAAATCAAGAATATTTTCAAGGGTCTCAAATTTCTGGTTCGAATTTATAAAAATAGAACTTCCAAATTATGAATCAATAGTATAACAGAAATAAAATCCTTTTCTAGTATTTGAGTCAAATTTAAAGGAGACAGTGTACGAAATGAAGAAAAAGGAAACATGTAGTTGTATAACAAAAATGAGGCATCAATTTAAGAAGAATCTCATTTTAATTTAATACAAGAAAAAGGGATGGTAACTTTGTAGAAGCATACAATTTCAAAGTCCTAAAATGTTCATAGGTCTTATATTCGCTGAAAGCTTATACAGAGGAAAAACTACAAATGATTAGATAATCTGAATGTTCAATCACTATAATAGAAGTTACCACATGAAACACTTCAAACGAAAGTATGAAATAAAAATTGAATGACAGAGAAACACATAACTCAGGCTTGACCAGATCTGGAATCTTCAATCTATATAATATTAATTCAGGCAAAACAAAGTTTTTCTTTTTTACAATTCATCCGGAAAAAAGCCTTTTCTTAGTCTTGAAAAATTACATTTATACAAAACCACCAATCTTAGGATGGTTGGTGATTTCCTAATTCTTAGAGACTAACTATTTGTTAAAAAATAGATCCAAAACCGTTTTCATGATCTTCTCTATTTTTCCATTTTCTTTGAAGTAAAGATCTTCCAAATAATACTTTTACTTTATTGATGACTCTCCTTCTTTTGATTCGATACATTTAATGCATCTCTCCAGGAACTGTGTAAATTTTATGGGGGGTTCTGGAAGATCTCTTGCCTCAAATAGATAAACCTTTCTCTGAATCTTGGAAAGATGGTCATCAACTCCTTTATCTATAAAATTTACTGATTTTATCTTTAAGTTAGGCTCAACTAACAACCTATCCATTAGGGTGACATCGATTTTTCTTAATTGTGAAATTTCCATTTGGATTTCACTCAAATTTTCCCTAAAATTTAATTCATGTCTTACAATATTGATCTGTCCCAAAAGTCCTGTACAATTAGCTTTTCCAATATTTAATGACCCTTTGTCTAAACTATCAAAAACTTCTTCACAATCATCTCTGATTTCTTTGGCTATTCTTTTGCTTTCAGTTATGTTGGTCTCCCATAGCTTGAGCATGATGTCGCCTCTTATTTTCTCTGTGTCTGATACTTTGGTAGTTTTGGGTACCTCTTCACCTGTCGAATATATAATTTCCTTTTGGAGAGTAATCCTTGTTGCTTTGGATTCTTTTTCCCTCAAGATAATATTATCAAAGGCATTTTCTACTCCTTGAAAGTAATTATGAATAATTTCTATCTTGGAAATCATGTTATGTTGTTCAATTTCTATTTTTGAATGCACTTCCAATGACTGGGCATGTAAAGCGTTTAGGTCTATAATCGAATCTTCCATTGATATTAGTCTAGACTGCAATTGTTCTGCATGCTCCTTTTGCTGAGTAATCTCTAGCTGACCTGTTTGTATTTCCTGGCTCATTTCGTCCAAACTCGTTTTGAGGAATTGAACCTCTAACCTTTCGGCAGCCCTTGTCTGCTCCAAGCTTTTACTCATTTCTTCTCTAATGCTTTCCTCATCATTCTTTAATTTCTCTCGTAATTGTGCTATGATTTTATCACTCTTATTTATCCTAGTTATCATTTTCCCATGGTAAAAAAAATTGTTGTTTCCATGGCTCCCATGGAACCTGCTATCTCTGTAGCGAAATCTTCTTCCTCCAGATTTTGTCCATCTATCAAGACTTTATTTTTTTTAACCATGTTCCCCTCCCTCTTATGCATCTCCTGTTTCAGGATGGCCTTCCTTTTTCTACTGAAAAAATAATCAGAATGAAGAATCTCATCTATGGGAATGGAGGTAAGGTCATCAACAAATAGAAATCCCGTATGTGGGAGTCCAAAACTGGACTATAACGGGGTTAAGGAAGCTATGGGACTCCCTAGCTCCGTAGATCCTTTCTCTCCTGCTACCTTAGGCGTGTTTACATCAACCCCTGGTGATGAAGTGGGAGTAGGATTACTGGACTTGGGAGGTCTACCTGACCTTTTCTCTGCTTCAGTCTTTTTTCTTGGTGGAGGCCTTTCCGTATCCTGTAGGGATTTTTTGGGATTCTCCTTCTTTTGTGTTTCCTACTCGAAACTTGGTGGAATGCTTTCTTGCTCCTGGGGGAGGGTAATTTATTATCCTTGAAGTAATTGGGGAAAACCACTCCGTCGATGCTTCTGAAAGGTCCGAAAGATGACTTACAGGTTGGACGACAGTGTCTGCACTCTTTCCAACACTTCTTTATAAGACTTGGTTCCTTTGAGCATGTCATCCCAAGGGGACTCCTCATGTTCATAGGCTTTCATATTGTAGTGTATCAAGTGTTTGTTCACTAATTGATAAGGGTCATGCCTTTTGTACTCAATATTTAATAGTTTAACTTCTTCAAGTGACTCTGCTTCCACCCTAGAATGTCCCAAATTTAGTAATGAAAATTTCCCGATGTGCACAAGGAATATTGGCCAGGACTTCTTTTGAGATGCCTTTAGCTCTATTCCAATACCGCCTTTTACTATTTGGTGTGCTACTTCCCTACACACTAGTCTATCCAGAAGGAATTTTGGAAGCGCGTGAGGGGGAATTGAGCACCCATAAACCCTGATGTAGGAGACGTTTTCTTCAATGAACCAGTCTGCTATTTGCTTGAGGTTATTTGAAACTGCTTCAAAAATGTGAGGAGGGTCATATCTGAAAAACATTTTATGCATGGGTATCACCACGAAATGGCAAATTTCGTAAAATGAATTTTTTTCTTTTTCTTCCCACAACTCAGAGTGATATTTGTGAATGGGTTCAGGGCAGGTTATGTTCCAACTCCAATTCATCAGGGGAAATGGAGTCATAAAAAAAATTGCGTCCATGAGGTATGAGGACATGTAGAAGGCCATTGGTTGACCTCGGACTCTTACAGCTCTGTAATCCAAAATATCTTTGGCTATATTATCAGATAAAATCTTGTCCCAGTTGAAACTATATCCTTCTGATGCTTCTTCTAAAAAGGGCACCCATTCTGTGGGGAAATGACAGGGATTCTGTTTTCTAAAGAGTCTGCACAACATCATGGCTACATAAACCATGTACTCATTCAAAGAAGTTGTGGCATAAATTTCGTGTTTATCGACCCTAAATTTTGATGGACATCTCCACCAACCCTTGATTAAATCGGGGTAAGTTTGGTCTGCCTAAGTGCATTCCTTTCTCTGGAATTCCGCTATAAATTCAGCATTGTAAATGAAATTAGGATTAGGTGAGAGTTTGTACATAACCTGGATATGTTCGGGTCTGAATGAGCTGATAATGGCCCCTTGATCATTTAAAATGCTTCTTGTTGGAATATCAACCTTGTCCAAAGGCCAACTAATCATGTCGTTGTACGGCATGAGCCGTGGGCGTGTTGCAATTTTGTGAAGTTCTGATTCTGCTATGTCCCAAAGGTGATTCTCAGAGTTGTTAGGGGAATTTTTTATCTCGCAGTCCAAATTTTCATAAATTTGTCTCCATGATTTAATTGAGTCGATAACATGCGGTGTGGTGTCTGATATGACATCTCCCTCTGCGCTGGAACTCTCAGTTGTATGTTCACTCTTCTTGGGTCCCTTCTTTGGTGCCATGAATCTGTATTGGAACGAAAACCTGTCACAGAAGAGAGGTGTGAAAGATCGGCTATATTATATTACTTCTGATAGAAAAAGAAAAATAACTTTCAAAACGCAAACCTCTAATTTTATTTTAACTCATTTTATGGTGAAAGTACTGACACAGTTGTCAAGAATTTAATACCTTTAATGCAGAGAATATTTCTGAGATATGCATTTGTGTCACAGAAATCACGATCTATCCATTATTAATGTGGCCGTATTTCAGCAATTCTAAAATCAACATTCAAAAAATTTCTTTTGACGGAGGTCGAAAAAAAGTACCTAAGAAGTTTAATTACCTTTAAATGTATTTTTAAAATGAAGTTAGTTCTCTTTAAATTTCAGTATTGAGTTGCGACTTCACGTTTCAGGGTTTTGGGGATCGCGGTTACATGAGGTATGTCACCACTAAACCCTAAATCCCAAAATCACGATGAGATTAGTTTTAAGCCTTAACTTCCGTATTGAGTTGGGACTTCGCGTTTAGGGGTTTCGGGGATCACGGTTACATGAGGTATGTTACCACTAAACCCCGAATCTCGAAATTGTGATGGGATTAGTTTTAAATTAATTAATTAGGATTAATACTGACTTTCACTTCCTTCAGGAAATCGGGAAATTGAGAATCGAGATTTCTCGATTCAAAATGTATTAAAAAGGTGTTGTTCTGAGTAAACCCCAAATCTCGAAAGATTAAAATATGGTTAATTAACTCCTTTAGGGTTTTAAATTATCGCAATTTGAAAAACTTTATAGAACGTGCATCTAGACTTTAATAACACTTGAGCTTTCTGTCTTTAATTATAATGAAGAAATGAAATCATTTCAGGAATTCGGTACCCATATTTGGGACTGATAGTGAGGATTATACCTTATGAAAAGCCGAAACCTGAAAGAGAAAATTTTTGGTTTTAAAGGTGAAAATTTTCAAACCTAGCTTCAACATAGGCTCCAATTGGGGACCTCGTCTCCTTGCGAGACGAGGAGAATGGGAAGACTTAGTGTCTTTTATTGGGTAAATGGGGTCAGTTATTTTAGTCTGTGAGACACAGTTGTGAAAACTACTAAGGGGATAAATATCCCAACCTTAACTTCAAAAAACTTTCCAAACTAAAGCGTTCGACAATTTTGAAATAGGATCACTTGGATTTCCCTTTCTAAAACTGACCTCAGACTTGTGCAAGATAATCAAAACAATATTAGTCATTCTACCAGTTTTGATTTGATCATATTCGCATCGAGAGACTGTTAAAGTGTAATCTGGAATCCCATAATCTTAGAGTGTAATCTGGTTGAAAGAAGAAAAATGCCAAAGCATCTTAAAATTTATGTATAACATCCTTGTCCAGTATGGAGACATTGCTTCACTTCCAATAGGCCTGTTCAGTACCCCAGTGAAGTTATCGGATTTTCCACATTGAATTTCCTTTCACCACTTCATTAATTTTAGCATTTAAATGATGAGATGAGGGAAATCATATAATGAATTTCCTTTCATCATCTCTTTATATTAGATGGGGGCAATCGATAACGATTTTCCTTTCACCACCTCTTTATGTTAGATGGGGGCAATCGATAACGAATTTCATTTCACCATCTCTTTCTATACATATTTGTTATGAAGTGGGGGCAATCAATAAGTATGTAACATACTCAGGGAAAAAAATAAATTTATTATAGAAAAGGTCTGTCAACTTATTAAAAAGCTCTAGATTGATCTACTTTGGGCCCTCAGACACTCTAACTTTATGGAGAATCTCAGGGAAAATTTATTAACAATTTTTTTTTTATTATTAGGGACTTCACTTGAGCGAAAACGATCTTTTTTATTTCTGGTAGAAGGACTAAAAAGGTTAAGATTAGCCCAAACATACTTCCGGTTTAGCCAAGGCTTAGGAAAAACAGAGGATTTTACCTATCTTTGTTTCGAAAGTTAGTTTGAACATTTCCGAAATTAAGATGAGACTTAAAGGGAGAAAAACAAGATGGGTGAAGAGTAAGCTTGATAATGATCGAAGTGGAAAGGTGAGAGAACCTCAGAAACTTGGGAGTGATAACGAGTATTAATCATTCATTTATATAATCTTTTTATTTATTTATAAAAAATCAGCATCTCATTCACTTGTACTTCTTAGGATATTTTAACTCATGTTCTCGGGTCAGAGTTCATACCTTAATAGTTCGTCGGATTTACAGCTAGAAGATTGTTTACTCATTACCTTTAGGGTAAGTATTTATCATGGTTATCCATGCGGATTACCCCTGTAGTAAAATTGGTCTCTTGAGTCCTCACGTTTTTCCTGCGAACAATTGATAGCTGTCAGACACACTCATACTAACTCTGAGAACTGCTAGATTTGAACTACTTTGTATTTGCATCCTCTGAAAAATATTGCTTTTTCTTTTCTGGAATCTTCTATACAACTTTCATCTATACCTAAGACAATATCATCGTCAATGGATAAGATAAAATTACCTAGATCCTAATCGGCAATATATACAGGGTGATTATTTGGGTTGCACGGATCACTTACTGTGAACACTAACCTGGTCTCTCCGTACAGGTGTGTGAACTGTCCTCCAAAAACTAGGATCGTAGCATATGTCATGTCAAGTTGGAGGGACCCCCCAAGCTTGGCACCCCAGAATCTATATAACAGCATACCATATTTTGGAGGGAGATCGGCGACCACTACATCCATGAGAATGCTTTTCGCAGGTATTTGAGCCAAATTTACCACCAAGTCTTTAATCATGCCTATAAATTTAACTTTTCTAGAATTGAAAGAATATAAATCTCCATAAGGCCTAGTAATTTCAAGGCCCAACTTATCCATAATGGTTTTAGGCATTACATTGTGGGATGCTCTAGAATCAAGCATACAGTTATGGAGTAGTTGGTCGAACAAGGTTAACATGATATAGAAGGGAGCAACAGTGTCTTTGGCGCCTTCGAAATGAGGGCCAAAAACTATGTTTGGCTTGTCATATTCTAAGTTAATGATGTCAGCTTGGATTTCATCTTTCAAAAAACTAATCAACTTGGAAATTTGTTTTCTGTACGTTGGGTTTTTTGCCAGCTCGACAAAAGGTATGGGGATCTTGATTTTATTGATTTCATTTTCCAGATTGAAATTTCCCACAGTTTTGTCATTCTCAACGTTTTGGGCTTCGACTCCCTTCTTATCATCTTTCTTTTGTGGTGAAGGTTTTGTTTCAGTTGCAGGAGCTTTCTCTTTCAGTGTTTTGACTGTGAGTGTTTCAACTACCTTAGTCTTGGTAGGCTGTGTGTCCGTTTGGTCATTTTTTACAGTCTGTTTTTCAACATTTTTTGAAACTATCTCGTCTGTCTCTCTCCTCAACAAGATTTTCTTCTTTTGGTTGATTGTAAAACTCTTGTTTCTAGGCCTTAGATTGTACTTCTGTTGAAGCTTTGCCATTATACCATCAGTAATACCCTGGTAGGTCAAATCTTCAGAAGTACTATCGTTTAGGTCATTTTCCAATCTATTTTCTTTATTTAAGAATTTTTCATAATCTTGTCTTGATAAATAGGGTTGTGGCTCATCATCACCCAGATTGTTTATATCTTCCTCTAATTCCTCAAGATCTTCTAAATCTTCCTCTCTAATGAAGTTTTCACTCTTGAAGGGGGTTGGGATTTTCTGATCCTCATTCTTAATCTATTTTTGTGGGATTTGAAGGTTGGGATTCCTTCTGAAATCCTTTCTGGGAAAATGGTCATTTTTAGTCTTCTCTAATTCCATTTTTGAAATCTTATTAGATAGTTATTTAATTATCCTATCCATGTCATCCATTTTGTCTCCTGAATATCTTCCTGACCCTGAAGATCCTCCTTCTTCTCTGTATCTTCTGGTTTCTTTGTTCCCAGCCTCCATTTTGGATTTTAGCTTTCCTGAAGCAATCATGTTTGATTCGATTTCTAGGGCATCGTCTTGCATCTTGGTGAGGTCTACTGATATCCTCTCTCTCAATAGTAAGGCAAAATCGAGGTCGAAATCTCCAACGAAAGTTACTTTCGATGCAGGCTGAGAAGGTTTGACCTCGACGGGAATTTTATTGTACAATTTATTAAATCTTTGGGTGAACTCGAGAATTGACTCAGAATTTTTCTTTCTAAGAGCCCCGAATTCAGTCAGACAATAGAGGTGATCTTTTCTTTCTCCCCATTTTCTGATGAAAGCACTTTTGAGTTCATCGTATGACCTTAAAGATCCCGCTGCTAAGCCTTAGAACCATGTTTTGACCTGCCCTTCGAAAGTTTGTACTAAGAGTCTGGAGTAGACATCTTCGTGTTCAAGTCCTAGGATATTGGCAAATTGGTCAAAGAAATTGATGTGCTCTTGTGCAGTTAAATCACCTTCCCCTGTAAATTTTGGGAGATTTTTCATGTAATTTTCTGGAAGGTCATGTAGGGGAACCGAGAGGACAAGAGGTGCATATCTGGCAGCCACCTTAGCAAAAATTCTAGGGAGCGGTACTTGGCTGCCTGTGGCACCACCTACAACACCGGATCTATCCCCCGCACCTCCGTGTGCAGCCATTGATAGATTTGAGATTGAAACTTGGGTTGTACTTGAATGTGACAGAAAGTCTGTGGGGAACTGATCGTCAAAGCACAGAAAACTAGAAAAAGAAGGCCCAAGGTGAAGACAAATTGTTTCTCCAGGCTTGTAAGTCGAAGCGTTCGGTAGTAGGAGTGTGGACTTCGGGAAAAGAGCACGTGTTGATCGACAGGGGGAGGGAGAGGGATCTCTCAAGTGTTCCTCTGACATTCAACCGTGAATAATTTGCTTGACAGATGACATGTGTCAGTGAAATGATTTGTCTAAGAGATCTTCTTAATTTTAAAATCTTTTTCGGATCAGAAACTGGTGAAGTTTGCTTGTCATCTGGGTTCTTTCTGGTGTTCTTTCGGCTAGAAGCCAGTTTAAAAAAATGTGCAGTTGCCAAGTGAAAGATAAAAGTAGCCTTAGAAGGTTTTTCGATCTTTGTTCACTATTAAAGAAAGAAAGTGTCAATGTCGTTCTTCCCAGGGAAAAGATTCATTTCTTCGGTCCCCAGCAACGACACCAAAAAGATGTTGTTCCTGAGTTTATACTTTAAGGCTCTAAAGTATACCGTCAAGGCATCCATAAAGGTAAATATAATTAATGGGTAAATATAACTAGTTTAAAGGAAACCGATATCATAGTTAGTTCCTTAACTGTCTCTGTCTAGCTTCCCATTGTTCTTGAATGCTAATATCCCTTTCAATTGCAGCCCATGATCTTTCAAGTTCTACCCATGTATTTGTTGTTTGTAAGATGGTATTGAATAGGTTTAACGCAATGCTCATTTGATCTGACAGACCGGGTTCTATATTGGGTTGTTTGGTAACTAGAACAGTCATGAAAGCTGGGGGTTTCTTTTTTGTAAATCAAGAATATTTTCAAGGGTCGCAAATTTCTGGTTCGAATTTATAAAAATAGAACTTCCAGATTATGAATCAATAGTATAACAGAAATAAAGGCCTTTTCTAGTATCTGAGTCAAATTTAAAGGAGACAGTGTATGGAATGAAGAAAAAGGAAACATGTAGTTGTATAACAAAAATGAGGCATCAATTTAAGAAGAATCTCATTTTCATTTAATACAAGAAAAAGGGATGATAACTTTGCAGAAGCATACAATTTCAGAGTCCTAAAATGTTCATAGGTCTTATATCCGTTGAAATATGATACAGAGGAAAAAATGCAAACGATTAGATAATCTAATTGTTCAATCACTCTAATAGAAGTTACCACATGAAACACTTCAAACGAAAGTATGAAATAAAAATTGAATGACAGAGAAACACATAACTCAGGCTTGACCAGATCTAGAATCTTCAATCTATTTAATATTAATTCAGGCAAAACGAAGTTTTTCTTTTTTACAATTCATCCAGAAAAAGGCCTCTTCTTAGTCTTGAAAAATTACATTTATACAAAACCACCAATCTTAGGATGGTTGGTGATTTCCTAATTCTTAGAGACTAAGTATTTGTTAAAAAATAGATCCAAAACCGTTTTCATGATCTTCTCTATTTTTCCATTTTCTTTGAAGTAAAGCTCTTCCAAATAATACTTTTACTTTACTGATGACTCTCCTTCTTTTGATTCGATACATTTAATGCGTCTCTCCAGGAACTGTGTAACATTTCTATGGGGTTCTGGAAGATCTATTGCCTCGAACAGATAAAAATTTCACTGAATCTTGGAAAGACGGTCATCAACTCCTTTATCTATAAACTTTACAGACTGCAGCTTTAAGTTAGGCTCAATCAACAACCTGTCCATTAGGGTGACATCGATTTTTCTTAATTGTGAAATTTCCATTTGGATTTCACTCAAAATTTCCCTAAAATTTAATTGATGTCTTACAATATTGATCTGTCCCAAAAGTCCCGTACAATTAGCTTTTCCAATATTTAATGACCCTTTGTCTAAAATATCAAAAAATTCTTCACAGTCATCTATGATTTCTTTGGCTATTCTTTTGCTTTCAGTTATGTTGGTCTCCCATAGCTTGAGCATGATGTCGCCTCTTATTTTCTCTGTGGCTGATACTTTCGTAGTTTTGGGTACCTCTTCACCTGTCGAATATATAATTTCCTTTTGGAGAGTAATCCTCGCTGCTTTGGCTTCTTTTTTCGTCAGGATAATATTATTAAAGGCATTATCTACTCCTTGAAAGTAATTCTGAGCAATTTCTATCTTGGAAATCAATTTCTGTTGTTCAATTTCTATTTTTGAATGCACTTCTAGTGACTGGGCCTGGAAAGCTTTTAGGTATATAATCTGATCTTCCATTGATATTAGTCTAGCCTGCAACTGTTCTGCATGCTCCTTTTGATGAGTAATCTGTAGCTGACTTGTTTGTATTTCCTGGCTCATTTCGTCCAAACTTTTTTTGAGTGATTGAACCTCTAACCTTTCGGTGACCCTTGTCTGCTCCAAGATTTTACTCATTTCTTCTCTAATTCTTTCCTCGGCATTCTTTAACTTCTCTCATAATTGTGCTATGATTTTATCACTCTTATTTATCCTAGTTATCATTTTTCCCATGGTAAAAAAGTTTGTTGTTGCCATGGCTCCCATGGAACCTTCTATCTTTGTAGCAAAACCTTCTTCCTCCATATTTTGTCTGTCTATCAAGACTTTATTTTTTTTAACCATGTTCCCCTCCCTCTTATGCATCTCCTGTTTTAGGATGGCCTTCCTTTTTCTACTGAAAAACTAATCGGAAGGAGGAATCTCATCTATGGGAATGGAGGTAAGGTCATCAACAAATAGAACTCCCATGTGTGGGAGTCCAAAAGTGGACTGTAAGGGGGTTAAGGAAGCTATGGGACTCCCTAGATCTATAGATCCTTTCCCTCCTACTGCCTTAGGCGTGTTGACATCAACCCCTAGTGATGAAGTGGGAGTAGGCTTACTGGACTTGGGAGGTCTACCTGACCTTTTCTCTGCTTCGGTCGTTTTGCTTGGTGGAGGCCTTTCCGTATCGTATAGGGCTTTTTTGGGATTTCCCTTCTTTTGTGTTTCCTTCTCGAAACATAGTGGAACACTTTCTTCCTCCTAGGGGAGGGTAATTTCTTCTCCTTGAAGTAATTGGGGCAGACCACTCCGTCGATGCTTCTGAAAGGTCCAAAAGCTGACTTGCAGGTCGGACGATAGTGTCTGTAATCTTTCCAACACTTCTTTATAAGACTTGGTTCCTTTGAACATGTTGTCCCAAGGGGACTCCTCATGTTCATAGGCTTTCATATTGTAGTGTATCAAGTGTTTGTTCACTAATTGATAAGGGTCATGCCTTTTGTACTCAATAGTTAACAGTTTAACTTCTTCGAGTGCCTCTACTTCCACCCTAGAATGTCCCAAATTTAGTAATGAAAATTTATCGATGTGCATAGGGAAGATTGGCCAGGACTTCTTTTGAGCTGCCTTTATCTCTATTCCAATACCGCCTTTTACTATTTGGTGTGCTACTTCCCTACACACTAGTCTATCCAGAAGGAATTTTCGAAGCGCGTGAGGGGGGATTGAGCACCCATAAACCCTGATGTAGGAGAAGTTTTCTTCAATGAACCACTCTACTATTTTCTTGAGGTTATTTGAAACTGCTTCAGAAATGCGAGGAGGGTCATAGCCGAAAAACATTTTATGCATGGGTATCACCACGAAATGGAAAATTTCATAAAATGATTTTTTTGCATTTTCTTCCCACAACTCAGAGTGATATTCATGAATGGGTTCAGGGCAGGTTATGTTCCAACTCCAATTCATCAGGGGAAATGGAGTCATAAAACAAATTGTGTCCATGAGCTATGCGGACATGTAGAAGGGCTCTAGTTGACCTTGGGCTCTTGTAGCTCTGTAATCCGAAATCTCTTTGGCTATATTATCAGATAAAATCTTGTCCCAGTTGAAACTATATCCTTTTGATGCTTCTTCTAAAAAGGGCACTCATTCTGCGGGGGAATGACGGGGATTATTTTTCCCAAAGAGTCTGCACAGCATCATGGCCACATAAACCATGTACTCATTCAAAGAAGTTGTGGCATAAATTCCGTGGGTGTCGGCCCTAAATTTTGATGGATATCTCCACCAACCTTTGATTAAATCGGGGTAAGTTTGGTCTTCCTCAATGCATTCCTTTCTCTGGAATTCCGCTATATGCGGCGTTGTAAATGAAATTAGGATTGGGAGAGAGTTTGTACATAATCTAGATATGTTCAGGTCTGAATGAGCCGATAATGGCCCCTTGATCATTTAAAATGATTCTCGTTGGAATATCAACCTTGTCCAAAGCCCAACTGATCATGTCGTTGTACGACATGAGTCGTGGGCGTGTTGTAATTTTGTGAAGTTTTTATTCTTCTTTGTCCCGGAGGTGATTCTCGGAGTCGTTAGGGGAATTTTTTATCTCGCAGTCCATATTTTCATAAATTTGTCTCCATGATTTAATTGAGTCGATAGCATGCGGTGTGGTGTCTGATATGACATCTCCCTCTGCGATGGAACTCTCAGTTGTATCTTCACTCTTCTTGGGTCCCTTCTTTGGTGCCATGACTCTGTATTGGAACAAAAACCTATCACAAAAGAGAGGTGTGAAAGCTCAGCTATATTATCTTACTTCTGATAGAAAAAGAGAGAATAAGTTTCAAAACACAAACCTCTAATTTTCTTTTAACTCATTTTATGGTGAAAGTACTGACGCAACTGTCAAGAATTTAATACCTTTAATGCAAAGAATACTTCTGAGATACGCATTTGTGTCATAAAAATCACGATCTATCCCTTATTAATGTGGCCATATTTCAGCAATTCTAAAATCAACATTCAAAAAATTTCTTTTGACGGAGGCCGAAAAGAAAGTACCTAAGAAGTTTAACTACCATTAAATGTATTTTTAAAATGAAGTTAGTTCTCTTTAAATTTCGGCATTGAGTTGTGACTTCATGTTTTGGGGTTTCGGGGATCGCGGTTACATGAGGAATGTCACCACTAAACCTCGAATCCTGAAATCGCGATGAGATTAGTTTTAATCCTTAACTTTTGTATTAAGTCGGGACTTCGCATTTCAGGGTTTCAGGGATCGCGGTTACATGAAGTATGTCACTACTAAACCTCGAATCCTGAAATCGCGATGGGATTAGTTTTAAATTAATTAATCAAGATTAAGACTGACTTTCACTTCCTTCGGGAAATCAGGAATCGAGATTTCTCGATTCAAAATGTATCAAAAAGGTGTTGTTTTGAGTAAACCCCGAATCTCGAAATATTAAAAGATGGTTAATTAACTCCTTTAGGGTTTTAAATTATCGCGATTTGAAAAACTTTATAGAATGTGCGTCTAGCATTTAATAACACTTGAGCTTTTTGTCTTTAATTATAATGAATAAATGAAATCATTTTGGGACTTTGGGACTGATAGTGAGGATTATACCTTATGAAAATCCGAAACTCGAAAGAGAAAAATTTTAGTTTTAAAGGTGAAAATTTTCAAACCTAGCTTCAACAACAGTAGAGGTATTAAGAGTAGTTGAAGTAGGACGAAAAACCATAGTTAGTTAGGGACACAGAGGAAGAATATTGCACAATGCACAATGGAGGGGGTAGACCCCACTTTGAGAATATATGTATTCAACGGAGCATGGACAAAAGATATGAGACAACACTTATTTGTTTGTGAAGAAATATGGACTCTGAAGAAGGTCCAGTATGACGCTACATAAATCAAGCAGTTAGTAACAACATTTAGAGATTGCATGTTACTCTGGTATATGAAGTATCATTCCACTACACCTGCGGGACAAGCTAGAATGTTGGCAGACATTAGTAAATCCCTGTTAAAGGATTTCCAAGAATCAAAGTCTAATTCATAGTCTATTATGGAACTAAAATAGATCAAGCAATTTCAGAATGAATCGGTATGGCATTTTGATAAGATATTCAAGATATTAGTGGATTGGTTGACCTTCTAGATTCCAAATGAGCAATATAGGGAATGGTTCAGTGTGGGATTTCTACCACATATATTATTCCCATTGACACATAAAAGAGATTATGTTGTAGTCATAAGAACTAGAGATCAACATGAAGTTGGAAGCATCCCCTATAGGAGAGAATGGCTCAGCTTCAATCACAGTTAGCAACATTGATAATTCAGTTATATGATCTTGCTAAAGGAAAGGAAAAACATGAAGAAGTATGTTGTGTTACATGAATAAAGGAAGGTCATCATAAGAATGAGTGTCTATCATCTAAAAAGTATTGGCTACAGGAGCCCTGAATCCCTTGGCGTCAGGAGAAGGGGTATGGTGTGAGATATGCAGAATGATGGGTCATCACCCAACTACTTGTCCTTTGATGTGGAAGTATCAAATCACTTTCAAAATATTATTTTGTAATACTTGTAAGTCCATGGGACATGATGAAAATGACTACCATGCACTCGATATAATGAGAGAACACACCACATATGCATACATAGTCCAAGGGGAAGACGGATCAGAAGGAGGGGTACCACAATATAATACTCTGAGGGGATACAATCAAGGAGGGAGAGGAAGATTTAAAGGTCAGGGAAGAGGAGGATTTGGTAGAGGAAGAGGATAGATTATCTACTATAATTGTAACCAAACTGGGAATTTTGTGCGAGACTATCAGAATTCTTGTATGGCATGCACATACTGCAGACAATCAGATCATGTGATAGAAGACTTCCCACAACTGATCGCAAAGTGGTAGGAGAAAAGGAACCATAATGTGTAGATGATAGGAGTGGAATATCATGATGATCGACCAAGGGTAGCAGTAGTTACGTGCAAAGGAGAAAGAAAAAGAGCCAATGTGATAGAACAAGGAATTCAAACTGACCAGTGGGTCAAGAAAGAAACAAAACCTTTTTCGACGTTTGAACCTCGAAAAGAGAGATACACATATAAGTAAGAAAGGAAGGAACTTGTAGAAACATGATGGGGATAATTGAATTCACAACCTATGTATGACATGCCTCCAGCCTATGACCACTCGATCACAGAAAGGTCAGTGGAGAAGGTAGGTACTCTTAAAATTTTATTAAAGAGTTGTTTATAACTAATAAAGGATGAAACTGCATTAAATGCATTGCGTAGGATGATCCACCAATGTGCGCAAGATAAAGAAGCACTTGTTTCACAACTAGCAGCTAACAAAGTACATCTTAGGAAAAATATGAACATGGAATTTCGACTTAATGCACACATATGAGACTATGATATGGATAATATCGTCTTGGATTTGGGATCTGATGTGAATATCCTTCTGAAGCATATATGGGAAATGATGGGAAAATCAAAGTTGATCTGGTCACCTATTCAGTTGAGGCTAGAAAATCATCACAAGATTGTTTTAATTGGATGATTAACAAGGGTGAATGTTAATATAGATGGAGTGTGCAGAACATTATATTTTGAAGTAATTGATATAGTGGATGGTAGTAAACCTTACCCAACGTTACTTGGAATCAATTGGGATTTTGATAACCAAACCATTATTGATATGAAAAAGAGACAAATGATATTTGAAGTAGGAGACTTGAGAGTTACTGCACCATTGGATCCCACAGAAGGAAGACCATATGTGGAACCGACAAGGGGAAAATAACTTGATAACCTTTAGAATGTGATTTCACAGATGGATGACTATATTAATCCTACTGTTGAGGGTGCACTTAGTTGGCGAAGTATCAATTATTGCACATCGAATTCAAAAGAAGCCTTGGAACATTGGCAAGAAAGGTTAAATGAAGTATCTACAAGAAGATGTGCTCATATTACCCACACATTGCATTGGATTGGAGTTGAGATACATTATCCCTTCAAGTATGATGGACTAACAGATATAGATTCTTTTGTAAAATAATTTGAATTTCAAAAATTAGAACAACAGAGATTGCTAGATTTAGATATCGACTTGAAAGCGACTACTATAAGGTGGTGGGATGTGCATAAGGATAGAATAGATAATTGGTAGAAATGCAGAAGGATGTTAAAGGTCAGGTTTGGAATAGAAATTGAATATACTATGTGGAAGTATACTAGGTTGAGTTGTCCTATAAATTATCTTACAAAATGCACCATGACATGGATCTATGTACCTAAGCAGGAATAGACACACTTATTTGTACACACTCTGCATACGATCCTGAAGAACTAGTATTTAGAACTGGAAGTATGCATAGGAACAATAGATTGAGAATATTTGACTTGCAAATTCAAGGTAAATTTCAAGTTTGAAGACGATGCCCCTTCAGTAGACACAACATTGTAGATTATCAAGAAAGAGATATTTACATAAGAAGACTTGATGGGACCAGTACCCTTATGTAGTGTGCGTAGATATTCTGCGACTGTTTAAGAGGTTTTGGAATGCTATAACATTGCTAGAGAAGATCAGGAGGATGAAAACCCAAGAAATTTACAAGTACTCGAAATTGAAGGAGAGAACACATTAGAAGGTCCTAAGCTTGACTCTATCGAGTATGCAAATTCGTTAAAAAAACGCAAGGTGAATATTGGTATGAATAATAATCCCATGTTCGCACACATTAGATATTACTGGAATGAAGAAACTATCAAGAAGATAATTGATTTATTGTATGAATACAAAGACCTTTTTCCAACTACATTTTCATAAATGAAAGGGACTTTTGGAGAGCTAGGGGAGATGACGATCCCTTTGAAGTCAGATTCCAAGCCAGTAAAGTAGAGATTGTACCGATTGAACTCAATATATAAGTATAAAGTGAAAGCAAAAATAGATAGGATGCTGGAAGCTGGGATTATTGAACCTGTCCCAGAGTCAGAATGGATCAGTCCAATGGTGATTTAGGACAAGAAAATGAGTGGAATCATAATTTGCATGGATCTATAGAAGCTGAATGGTGCTTACTTACATGACCTGTTCCCTACCCCGTTTTATAGATGAAGTTTTGGAGAATGTAGGAGCACATGATCCTTACTCGTTTACTGATGGATTCTCTGGGTATCACCACATTAAGATTACACAGGAGGATAGGAATAATAAAACATTTGTGATGGAATGAGGATGTTATCAGTATATAGTCATTCATTTTGGATTGAAAAATGCACCAACAATATTTTCCCAAGTTGTTGTCGCAACTTTTAAACAATTTATTCATAAATTCCTAGAATTATACTTGGATGATTGAACAATGTTCAGTTTATTGAGGGACCATATTGAAATTTTATGCTTGATGTTGGACAAATGTAGACAATTCTAGGTTTCCTTGAACTTGAAAAAGTGTATTTTTTACGCACCATTTGGTATCTTGTTGGGACATGTAATATGCCAACAAGGATTTTTGGTTGATATTGCACGGATTGTTGTTATTGTTGACTTGACACCACCTACTTCAGTGCAAAAACTATCTGAAAAATTGGTTCATAAGGGGTACTACAAATTTTTTATGACAGGATATGCGTAGATCATAGCCCTGTTGGAAAATTTGTTGAAGAAGGAGATCTAGTTTCAATGGAACAAGGAATTTTAGCAAAGTTTGGATACCTTAAAGCATAAACTGGTTATTGCACCAATTTTAGTATTTCCAGGTTGGAAGAAGGAATTCCATATCCACGTAGATGCATCATCTATAGCGTTAGGCGCAGTTCTAGCTCAGCTAGGGGAAGGAGTTTTCGATCATCCCATTGCATTTGCCAGCAGAATATTGTCATCTACTAAACATAATTACACTACTATAGAGTGTGAAGGACTGGAAATGGTGTATGCACCAAAAACGTTTAGGCATTATGTGTTAGGATCACATTTTAATATGTACATGGATCATTTTGCGTTGAGATACTTAGTCAATAAGCCAGTGTTGGGGGGGAAGATATGCAGATTGATGTTATTATTTTAGGAGTATGATTTTGAAGTGATTGTTAAACTAGGAAAATTAAATACAAGACTTCATCATTTGTCATGCATATTAACAGGAGAAGATGCAAGAAATGTGGATGACAGTCTACCAGATGTAGATTTGTTCGCAGTACATATGGTTGATGATTACTTTGTAGATATTGTTCAGTTATTAAGCATAGGAGTAGTCCCACCGAACTTTATAATTGTTTAGAAGAAAAATTTAGTAGTAAAGGTAGAATATTATCAACTTATAGCAAGGAATTTGTATAAGTTAGGTGCAGATGGTATTCTTTGACAATGTGTAATGGAGCATGAGAGGCCTATGATACTATCAGAGGCACATGACGGAATTATGGGAGGTCACTATGCAAGGAAATAGATTGTTTAGAAAACAATTCTCATAGGACTTTGGTGGCCCACCCTTCATAAGAATGCTAAGGAGTTTTGTCAGACCCGTGATGTTTGTCAGCGAGCTAGGAATCCATCCAGAAGAGACAAGATTCCTTTAATACTGCAAGTTACATTGTAGGATTTTGATAAATGAGCATTTGATTATATTGGACCGATTAATCCACCAGTAAAAAGGTTAGGAATAAGATATATAATCACTGCAACAAATTACTTGATCCAATGGGTTGAACAAGAACCCATTAGATATTGCATCTTGGAGACTGCTACACAGTTTCTATTTGAGAATGTTGTTACAAGGTTCAAATATCCGAGAATCCTTATGAGTGATCAGGGGACCCATTTTTTGAATAAAACGATTGCCACTTTGAAAGAAGAATTTCATATTTATCACCAGAAGAGAACACCTTATCATCCTCAATGAAATGGAATAGTGGAAGCATTTAACAAGATCCTAGAGAATGTGTTGACGAAGATATGTAATGTGAATCAAGATGACTGGGACTTGAGGATTCCTGCGACACTATGGGCATATCAGACCACATGTAATAAGGTGACAAGACAGACACCATTCTTATTAGTATACAGCCATGAAGCAGGTATTCCCATGGAGTTAATTGTGTCGAGTCTACGCATTGTCGCACTGATAGAGCTAACAAATTTTGGTGCAATAGAGAAAATACTCTTAGAGATAATGGAATTGGAAGAAGACTGCTACATCAAAGGATTTTATCAACAGGTTCAGAAAGCATGCAAAAAATCATGGCATGACAGACATATTAAACAAAAGAAGTTTTGATTGGGATACCTTGTTTTTCTCTAAAGACAACAAATTTTTGCAGCACCATAGAAAGTTCCAAATGCACTGGTTGGCTTTGTACGTGATAATATTTGTGACATAAGAAAGTGTTTTTCAATTGGAGAAATTGAATGGGGAAATCATGGAAGTACTGGTCAACAATAGTCAATTGAAACTATATAGAGACGTTTTTCTCTATGACAACAAATTTTTGCAGCACCCTATAAATTTCCAAATGCATTGGTTGGGTTTGTACGTGATAAGATTTGTGACAGAGGAAAGTGGTGTTCAATTGGAGAAATTGAATGGGGAAATCATGGAAGGATTGGTCAATGATAGTAAACTAAAATTGTATAGAGATAGTCATCCTTCTTTCCACTATTATGATTCCACAATACATGTACTATAGTATATATATTATACTAGCAAAAGAAGAGAGAGAAAAAGAAAAAAGAGGTTTGAAGAGATAGGAGGTCTGAAGTTATGAATTGAGCATTGTTCAAAGAGTCAAATTAACAGAAAAAGAGATGAACAAGAAAATGTCATGGAAAGAAAGAGGAAGGTGCACAAGAGAGAGAATTGAAATACACACAGAAAGCATAATTGAATTGTGCACAAAAAGAGACAGGATAAAGACCCACGTGAATGATGGGAAAAACATTAAAGAGAAAACATGATGGCGAGACAGTGGAAACACATAGTCATAAATGAAAAGCGATGACCATATTTTTACAGGCTATAAAATCTAGACCATGATCCGCTGGAAAATACGAAATTAATGCAACATTTGGATGAGAATTGAATGTGAACAAAAACGTATTGAACTGAGAATTTTGGCACGAAGAAGAATGAAACAGTTGGAAACAACCTATAAACGAATACAAGGGGCGATGAGAAAGGGTAGGTCTTTTCACATTCGAAGAGAACAAAGAACCAGATGAGAGCCAAATCTTACAAGGGATAAAGCCAAGTAAATCACAGAAAGAGACGAGTTGCAAAAATCCATGGGACCACCAAAAGTAGGAGCATCCACATCGCAGATGAAGAAACTGCACACTAAGAAGGCATCAATACCTATACAGGAAGAAACCCCAAGAGCATAAGCATCAAATCCAATCAAATTTCCCATGGCATATGTTCCACCCAGAAAGCCAACAACAAAGCATGTTAAACTACTGCCCAAGGAGTCGAAGTATGATCTTGTTACGCTGGTCATTCCACCCAAGGTCATTGTTGAGGGATATATGTTGGGCACACTAGGAAGTCTACGGTTTTCAGACCACGATCTAGAATATTTGAAGAAACTTCTGGATTTAGCACCATAAAACTATCTACGCACAAGACTCATCCTAGAATCACTAGTACTCACAATCAAGTCGCGGGAGTGGGAAACATAATGAGTATCATGTGTACGATCATCAATTATTAAAAAATGATATTTTTTAATGGAATATCGATTCTCATTGGTGTTTTCTATGTTATCAACACTATGTTGAGCATGTCTATATAGAACATGGACAAGTATAGAGACTTGATTGGAATGATAATATACACTATGTGTTTCTTTTTTTGTAGCGAATATAT
>ML811738.1:2736-15037 GCA_009831015.1 Picea engelmannii
TTTGGAGGTGCTTCAGAGAAAGGGTCATCTATAGGGATCTTCAGTTTAGTGCAGAATGATGCAAAGACAGATTCAAGCTGGGTGGTCAGTTCTTGTTTGACTTCCTCCATTGAGGACTGCATGGTTGTATTTATGGTTGTACTGATGGATGAATCGATGGAGGCAACAGTAGCACTGAGTTGTTTCACTTCTTTTTGGGTCTTGAGGAAACCAGATTGCAAGGTCTTGAAGCGAGTTTCCAGATCTTGGCTACGGGTATGGGCCATGAGGATGGGTGAACTGAAAAGGGGTGGGCGGGGTCAAAAATTTTGCCGAAAATTGATATGGATGAATGTGATAAGGGCAAAGAGATAAATCCAATGGAATAGGTCTCAAATAATGGTTAAAAAATTTCCAGACTTTTTTGTTTACGCCCGCGGAGTTATACTCCGGTCTGAAGAATACTGCAGTGATGAAATCCCCAAATGCTTAACCAGAAAGAAATGTGTATTTACTAGGCAACCCGAACACAGTTGTGTGGCAATAGATCTAGTCTGTTTTAATTTGTTTATGTTTCTGTCCCCCAAGGGTTAGGTATCAAGGGTTCTACAGACAAGGGTTTGCCCTGTGCTATATCTCTTTGATATACGTGTGAGGTCCAACAATAGTACTCAGCCCAATATTTCAGGGAACTAACTAAGGAGGATAGACCATACCCTTAGTCGTACTACCCGACTACCCAGGTACTAGAGAGTATCTTCCCGAGTGATGTTCTCAGTGACACTATAGCAGTTCGGCAGCCGATAGGTTTATCTAAAGAGGGCTTCAGGAAATCTACGTCGATCTGTACACAGGTGTTGTGTGATGCGCTACCACTCGAAGGGGTACCAACATGGGTTACAAGGGTGGCCAACAGATGTGCGCTTAAGAACCACTTGTATTTCCTGCGTGTATGAATCCCTCAACCGCGGGTTTATGCGCGTAATGACAGATCTTTGTGGTTTAAAGAAGCCGGAATACGTCTCTACCCTGGAAAAAAAAATCCCACAGTTTCTGCCAAGGAAAGTGCTCTGATACCACTTGCAAGATACCAGATATAATAAATATGCAGAACAGAAATAAAATGCTAGAAATGGTAGAATAACAGTAATATAACTAGCATAATCTCCACAATAACACAAAAATGATATAAGAACAACAACAAAAATAACACTTTGATTCAGAAAGCAATGTTCATGAGCCTCTTTGAGGGGGAAATCTCCAGTTGAGCAGCACTCTGTTACAGTAATCTCCAAGCTAGGGTTTTCATACCCTCGACCCTTATTTATACTAAATATGTCTATCAAGAAAAGCATCTAGAGGAAGATCCTTCTAGAAGCAGAAGCTTCTATTAGGTCTTCTTACATCTGTCTTATTCTATTTTATTGAAAGGCCTTATTAATATTGACCTTTATTACATCCGAATATATTGATCTACCTATGTGCGGGTTAGCACCCTAACAAAAAAGTCGAGATAATTTTGATGTGCAGAGTGCCAGAAGGGCATTGAGAGAACACTTGGACTATGTTCATAAGCACATGAGGTGTAATGGTTTAAGAAATGGCCACAAAGAAAGAAACCACAACATTTGTGGTGATTGGGCCATAGGATCTGTTGGGAGAAGGAGGATCCTTCACAACCATCAGATCTGGAGAAAAGTGCATGAAGGTTAACCTCCAAGTCATTTGGACGTCGCGACTTCGGTGAAAGTTATGGGTTATAAGAGCAAGAGGGGCCGAAGCTCGAAGTTCCGAAGTCCCGAAGAGAATCTACACCATAGATCTGGGAGGGAGTGTTCACCGTTGGATTTGATCAAGGACGTATCAACTTGATTCGGGAGTTTGGTGTTTTGGAGAATTGGAGTGTGTTAATGCGCAAACTGCCGAAGCTCGAAGTCCCGAAGAAAAAGAGCAGAAGTGGCGTGGAAGGATGACGTTGCCAATAGTGATGTGGAACCTTCCTAGACATGCCACATGCCACCACCTTGATGTTGACAGTTGTACTATGTGGACACCAGAAGGTAAGGAAGTTCGGAAGTTAGGTGTTCAGAAGAATTGAGGTGTGCAAGTGTAAAAAAATTGCCGAAGCTCGAAGTTCCAAAGTGACGTGGCTTACTGATATCACTCGAAATGACGTGGACACATGGGATGAGTGCCATGTGTCAGTGAGTTAAGAACCTTTGGATGATTGAAGTTCTAGTTAGAACGTGACATGTGTCACCCTTTTGATATGGCCACGTGTATGCTTCTAATATTTCACCACTTGACCCTCCTCTCAAGCATGGATGGTGGTGCCCTGATAGTCACAGTGGACACGTGGCGCTAGATCGTGAAGCCCAGAGACTTGACACTCTGGAAGAAATGGTTCATGATGGAATGGAAGGAAGAAATTTTTGAAGTTTCATAGCGTCGAAGTAACGTGACGTAATGATGTCACCGAGGGTGACGTGGAAGTATTCAGAGATTTGCGATTCAGGATTTTTGGGATATGCAAAGGTCAAATCCTCTGAAGTCCCAAAACCCCGAAGCTCTGAAGTTCCATATCCCCGAAGCCCAGAGTTCCATAGAAAGTATCAGTAGTTGGATGTTGGGAAGTCGTGGACCGTTGATCCACCCCACTTCGCGAACTCGCCAAATTCGACACTCCGAGATATTTGTAGGGAAGTGCTTTGGAAATCTCTGAATCCCAGAGTCCCTGAAGTTTCGATCCACCTTAGATCTGAGCAAGGAATGTGGACCGTAGATCCACCATTCTTTGCATGTTTGTGACTTCGTTGTTCTGTGATGTTTGGGATGCGTGGAACAAGGGAAACCTTCGAAGCTTCGGAGCCCAAAGTTTCAAGGCTCCGGATAAGCACCCAAATCATTAGCATTGGGTCACAACCATGGTCACATGCAAACCAAGGGATGAAGAAAAGGAACTAGTGCCCGAAAATTATTGCATAACGGAGCTGAGCTTAGAGATCGAAGCCCGAGAGATTCTTGATCGACCAAGACTCGCTGAAAATGGAGTCAGATATTATTTTTTTGAACCATATTGGTTTATGTTATTCTGGAAAATTATTAAGTCTAATAACCTGACAAAAATTTGGTTGACTGCACATTTTGCAGAATTAACAATTGTCAGAACCTAATCGAATTGCCGCATAGTGCAGAGATATGGAGGAGGCACATAATGATTACAGTTCAGAGAATGAATCTAGAGGAATGGATGTCCATTTGAGAGTTGATGGAACAAAATCCAATGGGCATGGAGAAGAAATAGATAAATACGTGGGCATGATGAAAATTATAAAAGAATTGCAAAAAGAGGCCCAAATTCATCGAGCAGATAACAAAAAGATTATGAGATCCAGGGAGAAACAGGGAGACTTCAACATGAAGTTGATGCAAAGCCTGGAAATAATAGAAAAGAAATTGGATAAGGAGAGTGGCTCAAACAAATCAAGAAGTAATCAGTCTCCTGATGAGAAAAGAAGAACAATAAGTGTAAACAGACATCATCGTCACTCCCCGAGGCATTCCAATAAGAGAGCACATAGAAACTCAAGTCCATCCCCTGTAAGGAATCATAAGAGGTATGGGGTGGATGAAATACAAGGGGAAATGAACAAATCAAACCTCCTACATTTGATGGTGAGCACAAGAAGGATGAAGATGCAGATACATGGTTGTTGGGCATGAGAAAGTATTTTCAATTGCATAATTATTCTTCTCATGTAGAAGAAATAATTGTCATCTATCAACTCAAAGGAAAGGCATCCATGTGGTGGGATCGACTTGTGCAGGTGCAACACATTAAAGAGAAAAATGTTACTTGGAGGGAATTCAAGAAGTATTTCGAAAAAAAAATACCTAACTAAGAGATACTATGACAAGAAAATGAAAGAGTTCTTTGAACTCAATCTTGATAGTATGACAATAGATGAATACGGAAGAAGGTTTTTAGAATTGTTGAAGTATGTCTCTTTCATCAAGGATGAGACAGTCAAGATTCAGAGGTATTTGAGTGGTTTTCCATCATTCATCAGTGAAAAAATACAATATGATGATCCCAAAACATTGGAGGAGACCATAAGGCAAGCTAAGTGCCTATATGATCAACAAAAAGTAAGGCCAACTTTCCAAAAATCTTGGGAAGACAAGAAGAAATTCAATATGGATCAGAGGAAGAAGGGAACTAAGCCACCATTCTTCAGAAATAATTCTCAGGGACAACTAACTTCTAGAGAACATAGAATGATTGAGACAAGTGGTCAGAGGCTAAGGCAGCCACCTATTCAATGTTGGGGTTGTAAAGGAGACCATATGTTTAGAGATTGTCCTCACAGAAGTGACAAAGTGAGATCTATTCACAATGTACAACGAGCTGAAACAATGGAGGACATGGGAAGAAGTGTACCCAGGATCTATGTAGCCCTGGACAACAAGCAAGCAGAGTATCAGTCACATATGATTGAAGTGGAAGGTATCATCCACAACCGAACCATTATTATTTTAATTGATTCAGGAGCTATTCATAGTTATATAGATCCTAAGATCATGGAAAGTTTGCATTTGCCAATAAACAAGCATGGAAAATATTGGTTGGTGCAGTTGGCTACCAGAGCCAAAAGAAAAGTTAATGAGATGGTTAAGTCATGTCTTATGGACATGAATGGACTGAGCACAAGGCCATATTTGAACATCTTGCCTTTAGGTTTCTATGACTGTCTAATTGGGATGGATTGGTTGGAACAACATCATGCTATCCTAGAATGTCATAAAAAATAATTTACTTGCTTGGATGAGGAAGGGAACCTAAGGAAAGTGCAGGGAATTCCTAGGGCAGTGACTATTAGAGAAATTTCAGCAATGCAGCTGAAAAAGTGTTACAGGAAGGGCTGTCAAATATTTGCATCCCATATGGAGGAAGCATCTAAGGATAAGGTGCCAAATCTGGAGGATCATGCAGTCCTGAAATATTTTGAAGATGTGTTCAAGGAGGTACCTGGACTACCCCCAAGGAGAGATATTGATTTATCTATAAATTTAATGCCTGGAGCAGCTCCATTATCAAAGACTCCTTATAGAATTAGTACACCAGAACTGAAGGAGTTGCAAATTTAGCTTGAAGAACTTCTGAAGAAGGGGTATATACACCCAAGTGTGTCACCTTGGGGTGCTCCAATCCTGTTCGTGAAGAAGAAAGATGGGACATTGATATTGTGCATTGATTTCAGACAGTTGAACAAGGTAACTATAAAGAACAAGTACCCTCTACCAAGGATTGATGATCTCTTTGATCAGTTGAAGGATGCAAGGATATTTTCAAAGATAGATCTCAGGTCAGGATACCATCAGGTAAGGATTAAAGAGGAAGATATCAACAAGATCGCCTTCAGGACAAGGTATGGTCATTATGAGTTCAAAGTGGTGCCATTTGGGTTATCAAATACACCAGTTGTTTTCATGTGCCTAATGAATGGTGTTTTCCGAGAATATTTGGACAAGTTTGTCATTGTCTTTTTAGATGAAATCCTTGTATATTCCAAGTCGGAAGAAGAGCATCAACATCATTTGAGGGTGGTGTTGCAAGTGCTAAGAGAGCATCAGTTGTATGCCAAATTGAGAAAGTGCTCATTTTATCAAAACAAAATTCACTATTTGGGGCATATCATATCTGAAGATGGGATAGCAGTGGATCCTAAGAAGATAGAATCCATTAGAGGGTGGACATCACCTAAGAATGTGACAGAAGTCATATCCTTCATGGGTCTAGCAGGCTACTACAGAAGGTTCATTGCAAGGTTTTTGAGAATAACTCATCCCATCACTTCCTTGCAAAGGAAGGGGAAGAAGTTTCAATGGACAACAGAATGTGAAATAAGCTTCCATCAATTGAAGTGGTTGTTAACCAGTGCTCCAATTCTACGGATTTCTGATCCGAATGAATATTTTGTGGTTTGCATAGATGCGTGCAAAGAAGGACTTGGAGGATTCCTTAGTCAGAATGGATTTGTAATATGTTTCGAGTCCCGAAAATTGAAAGAGCATGAAAGGATCTATGTTACTCATGATTTGGAGTTGGTAGCCATAGTGAACGCCTTGAACAAGTGGAGGCACTACCTCATGGGAAAGAGGTTTTAGCTGAAGACAGACCATAATGGTCTGAAGTATTTGTTTGATCAGCCTACTTTGAATGCTAGGAAAAGAAGATGGTTAGAATTCCTCTGTGAATATGACTTTGATATAAATCATATCAAGGGGAAAGAGAACAAAGTGGTTGATGCACTCAGAAGAAGAGTGCATGAGTTGCATGCTACAACCATTAGCATGTACCAATCATATTTGAAAGAAAAAATTGTGGAGGATACAAAATCAGATTTGCAGTACATGGAATTGGTAACAAAATTACAACAAGGTAACATGCAGCAGAAAGTTGAGGATTATGAATTGGGAATTGATGGAATTATCTTGTATAGAAACATAGTTTATGTATCCAATTCTCTTGAATTGAGGAGTGTGATTTTAAAAGAAATGCACAATGTACCTTATGCAGGACACCCAAGATATCAAAAAACAATTTCAGTAGTCAAGAGCCAATATTATTGGCCATGCATGAAGAGGGAGATTGTTGATTTTATTGCCAAATGCTTGGAGTGTCAAAAGGTAAAGGCTGAACATAGACACCCAGTTGGTTTACTACAACAATTACCCATTCCTGAGTGGAAATGGGAATTTGTAACAATGGATTTCATCACAGGATTGCCCAGAAAAAGCAAGCAGTATGATGCAATCATGGTGGTAGTGGACAAGCTTACTAAAGCTGCCCATTTTATCCCATTGAATACTACTCACAAGGCAACCAATGTTGTTGATATTTATATGAGGGAAGTAGAACGCTTGCATGGCATACCCAAGAAAATTTTGTTTGATAGAGACCCAAAGTTTACCTCAAATTTTTGGAAGGGGTTATTCAAAGGGTTCAGAACAAATATGAACTTCAGCACAACATAGCATCCTGAGTCAGACGGGAAAACAGAAAGGGTGAACCAAGTGATAGAGGATATGCTAAGGATGTATGTGATGGACAAACCATCTAAATGGGAAGATTATCTACACTTGGTAGAATTTTCCTACAACAATGGGTATCAAGCATCACTAAAGATGAGCCCGTTTGAAGCACTTTATGGCAAAAAGTGCAACACCCTAGTAAGTTGGGACAATCCAGCTGATAGGGCAATAGTTGGGCCAGAGTTGCTCGGGGAAATGGAAGAGAAAATGATGAAGATTAAACATAATTTGAAGGCTTCCCAATACATGAAGAAAAACTACGTTGATAAGAACATAACTCACAAGGAATTTAAAGTAGGGGATCATGTATTCTTGAAGGTGAAGGCCAACGAAAGTTCCCTAAAGCTGGGAAACTGTTCCAAGTTGGCAGCCAGATATTGTGGGTTGTTTGAAATCCTAGGGAGGATTGGTCCAGTAGCCTATATGCTTGCATTGCCTGCATCTATGCCTATACATAATGTATTTCATATGTCATTGCTTAATAAATATATACCTGATGCTTATCATGTTATTGATTGGAATGTGATTCATGTGGAGCAAGAAAGTGCTTTTCGGGTGCATTCGGTGCGCATACTGGACCAGAAAATCAAGCAGCTCTGAAATTGAGCCATGGGGCTTGTAAAAGTCCAGTGGACTTGGTATGGTCCTGAGGACGCAACATGGGAGCATGAAGATGCTATGTGGGCAAAGTACCCGCATCTTTTTGAAGATTTTGGAAATCTTGTTGTTGTTGTGTAAATAAGTTGCACTGAGGATAGTGCAAAAATAAGGGGAGGGGATTGTAACACCCCAAGGTCGAGCCCCTACTGAATTGTAATTATGTTTATAGGCTGGTGAGCCAAGTGTTTATAAGTTGGAAGACTTATGTGTTTATTAGGCCGAAGAGACTAGATGTTAAGGCCAATGAGCTTGATTTGTGTATATGTAAATACACACATCATTAATAAAATTACACCGTTGTGTGTAGACCAACCACGAAGAAAGAGTTATGGGGGACTAGGCTCCACTAGGTAGGGTAAGGGAAGGGGCTAAGTGTCTAGGAATAGGGGCTAAGCTAGAGGGATTACCTCTAAAGGGATAATACTATATTATTATTTCCAAAAGGCTAAGGTTGACATAATATGTGTTGTCCTATATTCCTGAAGAAAGGGAACGAGTGTCAAGTGGAGCTCATGCAGCTTCAAGAAAACATGTGTCAACTTGAGCGCATGCAATTTTTAGCTGGGAAATCCATCTCATTGGGGATTCTATGGCCATTCTCGCAATCGTCGCCACTCTCGCAAGTCGTCCATACTCCCCACAGATTCACGCATTGAGCCATGGCCTTCATCGTCGACCCCTGCATCATTCACGCACCCTGGAACTTGCAGGCACTTTGAGCTACCCCGCACTTTTCCTATGAAGCACAACGTACCTGTACTTTTCCTCAGCCCGTACTGTGCCTTAACAGTTTGTTGTTGCTACCAATGTAGTTCCTTGTTGTCAGGCATGTGGGTTTGAAGGGGCGGGTTGTCAGGCCTGTGGACTGAAGAAGCAAGTTGTCAGGCCTGTAAGAATGTAATGTCCCCCACCTCTTAGAGAGATGATGAGGAGACTCAGTGGCCTGGGCACCCCCACTAGGTCATAGTCTCACACTGAGGGGGAAGGTCAACTAGACTAAAGTTATATTTTTAAGTTGACTTGAGAAAGAAAAAGGATAAAGGGAGTAAAAGATAACTCAACAGAAGAATAGAAATTAACCATGGGAGCAACCTAACTCAATAGAGAATCAAAAGGAAAAAGTATAAGTAAGAGGTTGGGGCGCACCTATCATTCATCCCGATTTTTGGTACATTTCTTGTTAGTGCTCTTGATCATTCAGTTTGGGGGTTTGTTGTACAAACCCTTGTGAGAAACTCAGTGGTGAAATATCCACTCACCTTGTTCCACAGCTTGGTCTCGGGGATGAAATATTCCTCCACACCATTCTATTCTCAGCATATCTCATTCTAGAGCCCCAACAGACAGCAGGACCGTATTATTGGGGAATTTACAGCAAGGGCACACCATACCATTGAGGAAGGTTTGATTTAGCTATTCAGGAGGGCGCAACTCTCTTAGAAGATTTTGCACTTGGAGAGGTTTGCCTTGTACGTTGGGCTTGAAACTTTAGGAGGAGGATCCCACTGCCCTGATCTATCACTTGACCGAGTTTGGGCTCGTTTGGAGCATTCTTCAATCAAGGGCCGAATTATTGAGGGCTTCTGTCTCCACTTGGAGCGTGGCACTCTCTGGTTGAAGGGTTCGACATTCAGATCTGCTTGATACTGGTATTCATTACTTATTCAGCCTTTAGAGGCTTCTTTGTATTGACGGGAGCATTTTGTAGAAGCTCATATCTATTGTTTGTACGACCGTCTGGGGTTTATGCCAGATCGGCCATCTATTGTATTGATCCTACATTGCTTATAATAAAAGGGTCAAGTCTTTGCTTGTGCTTCTATGATCCGTCAGGATTTTTCGAAATGACTTATGGTTGAGTTTTTAATTACATGCATTAATTGACCATTGGGAAACTTAACGAAAGAGCGAGAAAAGAAAATGCATTATAAATCCATAGACATATATGCAAATCTGAAATGCAATAAAGAACAGCAAACCATATTGCACAAGTTTGGTAACGGAGTTCGGCACAACTTTGCCTACGTCTCCGGGCCTTTTCTCTGTGAGGGAGGCTTCTTTATTTCTATTCGAAAGCTTATTAGTACATATTTACAATGCCAAATGGCTTCTAGACTGATCTGGTCATGTTTTCCTAGATCTATAAAATCTTGCACAACTTACGGCACCTGAAACGGATGTCCCGAGCTCTCAGAAATCGTCCGACAACATCTCCTCCTCAACAACTTCCCTGCCTCAAACTGGCTTTGACTTGGCTTGCCTCAACATCTCTGCTCTGAATTGCTCACCAAAATCTCCATAAGCTTCCCCAATGGCCTCAACATGGCCTTGGTTAAATAGTGGGAAAGTTGGTTGTCAATCTCCAACTTCCTCCCAAGAATTAGGCTCTAAAAAATCCCAATAACTCCCAATTACATTAAAATGGGGTTAATTAATCAAAAAGTGGTTATAAAACCCACTTATAACCATATTATAGTTGGAAAACGGGCTCTAGCCCCCAAAATCTTGACGCGCACACCTTTTTGGGTGGTCATATGGAATCATGTGGCCACGCGCTTAGCGCGGGCCACTCCTTTTACACCCCAGGTCATGGTCATATAACATTTAGGTCTCGAAACCACGGGCTATACCCGTTATATAACTGTAACAACTAAATTTTTAAACCGCGCACATATAATGGTTAAATAAACCGCGCGATAACATTTTCATGGTTACATTTTTATACCCCCGCGCTATAACTTTTGGTCACATTCAAATAACCGCGAGTTTAACAATTGAAACCGTGCCAACTGTCGGCATCGTATGGTCATATACAACGTAATACAACCACGGGTCGGGGCTAAGCCCCGGCCCGCCCCCCACCACACATTACAATTCATTAATTTAAATAAAATTAAACTCATATACCATACAAGAACTATTGTGTGGTCTAGCGGTCGGGCCGACTTGTTAAAACGTTACCGGCAGGGAGGTCCGGGGTTCGAATCCCCCGGACTCCAAACAATTTTGACATAGCCCACATTGGCTAAAACCGGGGTGCCACGTGGCAGCCCGTGATTGGGCCATGTGGCACCTTTACATCCAACCAATGCATGCCACGTGTCGCAATGTGATTCGTCCAAGTCATCTGCCACGTCTTCGTACGGTCGCCACGTCAACCGAGCCACATCATCCTCCGTACGCCACGTCATCAACTGATACATAGGCTGTTGACGTCATCCATGCCACGTGTCACCCTTCCAGTGGTGACACGTGTCACTTTAGGATTGGTCCAACTGCGCATCGAAAATGCCAAATCAGCCTGACATGTGTCACGCTCTGGAGCCGCCACGCGTCCTGTACGGAACCTGCTACGTGTCAGCGTACGGACCTGCCACGTGTCGTCCCCTGGTCCTGCCACGTGTCACTTGTACAGATGTGCCACATGTCGCACATACGGACGTGCCACGTGTCCCTTTATGGACTGACACGTGTCATGTACGGACTGTACGGACAAGTACAGTCAGCATCCCAAAATTTTGCCTGTTTGGCTCAGCGGAAAGAATGCGATATCTTCTTCATACGGACTCCGTTTGACATAAAAATTATACCACCGGAATCAGGAAGATGAGACGGACGCAATGGTGTTGGTTTCATCGGATTCTAAGCACTTTCATTTTTGAGCATTTTTCATGCCCTGACAGCCATCTGAATCCGATTTCGGATCACACCTCCCAACAATAAGACCTTTTGGTCCCCAAAAGGTTACCGACCACTCGACAAGCTCTGGATAGGCCACTCGGATTGCTCTTTGTCTCTGAAAGATGATTACATCAGGGGAAGCAAAACACAATGAAGCTGAGACATCCACTTCTGGCAGAACCAAGTGACTGCTTTCTTTCCTTCACGGTGTTCTTCTTGCTTCGCTGGTAATCCGTCCTCCTTCGTGGGTGCATGCAAAATCCTTTTTTCCTTCCTGGGACGAAGCTCCAGATTAAGCTTCCAACAGCTAGCCTCTTGATGTCCACTCTTGCTGCAAAATGTACAACGAGTTTTCGGCATCTAGACCTGCTTAACCTTCTCCTTCTTCCGTTGTGGACTTGAGCCTTTACTTCGTGTTTCCTTCTTGGATGACATAGGTTTCCTATACAAAGTTTGTCTCTTCCAACACTTGGCAACACAATGCTTAGGTGAAAGACAATAAGTACATGGATAAAGTTTCCACAAGTTCTGGTTTACTTGATTATGCTTGTTATAATCAAAAGGAGAATTAACAAAAACATGATAATTATACCTTCCATGCTGCTCTTCACCTTTCTTTGGAGACGACTTGCATTCACTACTGCAATCCTGAAGTGATGCGCCATTTCCTTTTGTGAAGTGTTCTTGCAATGTTTTAAGTTGGCCATTTGAAGCCTGACTTGCTTCTGAAGTTTTTGAACCTTTCTTGGAAGACTCTCCAAGGTCCCCTCTTTCATATCCCAATCCTAAGTATCGAGGCCTTTCCTCAACCTCAATAGGGTTTACAATGCCTTGACCTCTACATCCAAGGCCCTTTCCTTTTTCATAACCCATCTTGGTTAATATT
>ML811738.1:22768-46093 GCA_009831015.1 Picea engelmannii
TGGGGGTTTGTTGTACAAACCCTTGTGAGCAACTCAGTGGTGAAATATCCACTCACCTTGTTCCACAGCTTGGTCTCGGGGATGAAATATTCCTCCACACCATTCTATTCTCATCATATCTCGTTCTAGAGCCCCAACAGACAACATGACCGTATTATTGGGGAATTTCCAGCAAGGGGGCACCATACCATTGAGGAAGGTTCGATTTAGCTATTCAGGAAGGCGCAACTCTCTTAGAAGATTTCGCACTTGGAGAGGTTTGCCTTGTACGTTGGGTTTGAAACTTCAGGAGGAGGATCCCACTGCCCTGATCTATCACTTGACCGAGTTTGGGCTCGTTTGGAGCATTCTTCCATCAGGGCCAAATTATTGAGGGCTTCTGTCTCCACTTGGAGCGTGGCACTCTCTGGTTGAAGGGTTCGACATTCATATCTGCTTGATACTGGTATTCATTACTTATTCAGCCTTTAGAGGCTTCTTTGTATTGATGGGAGCATTTTTTAGCAGCTCATATCTATTGTTTGTACGACCGTCTGGGGTTTATGCCAGATCGGCCATCTATTGTATTGATCCTACATTTCTTATAATAAAAGGGTCAGATCTTTGCTTGTGCTTCTATATCTTGAATGTATGATGATCTTCATATATTGAATGAATCTTGTATGCACTTAATAGCTCAATAAACACCAGCACGATCACAAACCAGTGGTAGTTAGTGATTCCACGCCAGAATTTGTCTTGGGATCATTACAAAGAAACTATCTCCAGGTGAGAGAGTTTGTTGGGGAGGTGATAGAGGTTGTTGGGGAAGTGATTTTCCCAGAGGGAGCCCAACGACAACTATAGTGCTCTGAGATTTCCTGTCTGGCCTGTTGTTGAAGCCTTGGAAGGGAAGTGGGGAAGCTGAAGGATTGTTGAGCAGAGAAGGGACACACTTCCTGGGGTGGAACAGACATGTGGGGAATGAGAGGTTGTAGGATGTTAGTGTGAGCTAGCTCCTGGGAGAAAATCCTTCCGGTTGATCTGTGCGATTTCCCTGTTTTCCTTGCCAAGGCTAGGAATCCCTTTCCCAATGGAGTTTAGTCCCAGCTCAGGGGTGACCCACTACTAAGCGTGATGAGCAGCATGGTCTAACTCTGGGAGGTTCATGGGAGGTCTGCACATAGTTGGTGGTCATATATTAAAATATAAGTACCAAATATTTGTTCTCTGTATGATGTGTATCTTGAAATCAAGTTATAATGTTGTTAGAATTGTCTGTGTATAATGCTTGTAAGTTTTAATGTTATTTCCACATGAGTAGTGGCATGAACATAATGTTATAGTTGTTAATTTGCATTAGATAGATATGTATATAAATGTATATGGTATTAGAGCGTTATTTGGAGTAGCATGGTCGGCCCAGGTAGTCGGGGGTGCTACTAAATGGTATCAGAGCGAGGAGAGATGTCCAGGAAGTGACATTGCTCGGCATGTCGGTAGTTGGGCATGTTACACTGGACATTTTCTAGTTTTGGGTACAGTGACTGATTCAATAGGTTCACATGGTTGCATCGGATGATCAAGTTGTTATGGTTCTTCATTCTGACTTTCTAGAAGATAGGTGCTTTCTTCTTTAAGCTCTTCATATTCTTTTTCTTTTATGGATTCTTCTATAGATTTCTTGAAATCCATCTTCTCATTAAATATCACATCTCCGATGAATTCAACCTTATGTTGTTCTGGGATATAGATTCTATAGGCTTTGGATGATTCACTGTATCCAACAAATATTCCCTTCTTTCCTGAGGATTCTAGTTTCTTCCTTTTATCCTTGGAGATACGAATGTAAACATAGCACCCAAAGATTCTTACGTGTTCCACATTGGGTTTCTTTCCTGAGAAGGCTTCTTCTGGAGTCATATCCTTCAATATGCGGTGGGGACATCTGTTCTGAACATATATTGTTGTCATGGCTTCTTCTCCCCATAAATACATGCCAGACAAACCTTGATCATTCATTAGTGCCTTCATGGTTTCCTCGATAGATCTATTCTTCCTTTCTGCTACACCATTTTTTTGAGGATTATGAGGAATGATTAGCTCCCTCCTAATCCTTGTTGATTTGCAAAAGGCCACAAATTCCTTGGATGTGTATTCTCCTCCATTATTTGTTCTTAAAATCTTGATTTTATTGCTTGTGAGGTTTTCTATTTCTGCTTTGAATTCTTGAAACTTGTTGAAAACTTCATCCTTTGTCTTAAAGAGATACAACCAAGTCTTTCTTGAATAATCATTTATGAAGATTACATAATAAAGGGAACCTCCTAGAGATTTGACTGGCATCAAAACGCAAACATCTGAATGTATTAGATCTAGGATTTCCTTAGATCTATTATTGTTGCTTGAGACTCGCTTCTTAACATTTTTACCAAGAGCACATCCTCTGCAAATTCCTTCATCTGTAGATTGCAGTTCCGACATTCCTTCAACCATATTTTTGAGGAAAGGTAATGCTTGATAGTTACGATGAGCATACCTTTTGTGTCAAAGTTCATTGGGATTGACTTCATCATGTACAAGAGCTTCATCATTACGTTCTAATAGTTTGTATAGTCTTCCTTCATGAGTTCCAATAACTCTAGCATTCTCTATGCTGGATTCTCTAGACCAAGATAGTACTTCACCATCTACAAAGGCTATTATATTTCCTTTGTCTTCTAGGAAAGATATAGATGCAATATTCTTTTCTAAACCAGGTACATATAAGACATTGTTCAAATGAACATTGTTACTTGTTTTCAATTTGATGGTGGCTTGACCAATTCCTTCGACTGGATAGGTGTTCTTGTCTCCAAGTTCTACCTTGTAGGATGTCTTCTTTTCATTTAGACTGGAGAGTTTGACCTGGTCTCCTATCATATGCCTGGAAGCTCCACTGTCAATTATCCACATGTCGTCTTCAAGAGTTCTTGTAAGAGCTGAATAGTGTAGATGATCCATCTTTTCATTCATGATTTTTGTTGATTGATAGTTGGTCAAAATTTGACTTTGACTAGTCAAACGTTGACTTTGACCCAAAATATCAACCTTGACGTTTTTTTCCTTCTGAGAGTGCCAATAGGTGCGTTGGATTTAGGTGCACTAGAATATCCTCTCCTTGAGTAAGGTGTTGGGAAAGAGGTTTTAGGGTTTTGCAACTGCACCTACTAGTAACCCTAGCAATAGTGCTTTAGTAATTGTACTTGCTAGAAACCCTAATGACAGTTCTTCAATGAGCTTGATAATCTTACGGCTTAGCTTCCTTCCAATGGTTAGATTGAATGAAGAAGGTGTGAGCCCATAACCTGTTAGAAAAGTGGGTGTGCTCATTTAACCATACACAATATAGCAATATTATCACCCAGCCATAGGCACAAATGCCACTCCCGAGCACCTTAACCTTGATAGAGAGAAGAATTACGGTAGCAAATCAATAGCCAACCAAGGCTAATGCACCAAGCAAAGATAACCAAGACTGATAAAAAGTCCAACCCAGAAAGACCGAAATTTCAACTTGCAGTAGTTGCAGCTGCAACTACTCTCCAGACTTGCGCACCACTAAATTTTTGCAGTTATGAGTTGTGTGTTCTAAATGAGCTCTGGCGTCCTATATTTATACTGCTCCTCCTTAGTTGTCTGGGTCGACTTCTCATTCTGGAGGCTAAAAACTCAATATTAAATATTTTCTTTAGTCGACTTTTCTTCTAGAGTTATGTCCAATGCTTTATGGTTTCTTCTTGCTTCTTGGAATATTCTAGTCTCGTCAATGGTTACAAGTGAAGGTTAATACCTCTCGCATCTACCATTATATCAACAAGATGAACAATAGACTCTCGCGCAAAATCTTGAGTCGTTGCAGGAGGAAGCATTTTGGGTGACAGAAGAACTTGTGGTTGCACAAGGCATAGTAAATAAAGGAGTACAAGACAATGCAAAGAAACCGAAGACCCACATTACCATGCAGACAACATATGATATTTTGGCACAAAAAGTACAAACAAAGGAGAAGATCTCAACTGCAAAAGAAAATTTTCAGAATTTTATTTAGACATGGAAGGGAGCGCAGCAGAATAACTGAGTGGCTTGAGACGCGTCAGAGGTAAGTATTGGGGGCCTTTTGAGACCAGTTTTGGGAACTGCCCAGGGTGCACAAAAGAAGGAAAGACAGTTGACGCACTTTCAAGGATCAGTGCGCACTAAAGAAGGAATAACATTGGAAGCCATTTGGAATTTTGGTTCCATCAATATAAAAGTGACCCACTTTTATAGAATAAGTGAAAATCACGTTTACAATGAAGTTACTTTATAAATGACATTTGCATGCAAAAAACAATTTAAAAATAAAATATTAAAGTTATTTTACAGTGATTCACTTTTATAAGTTATGAGAAATGCACTTTACAATAAAGTTATGAGATGACTCAAGTTTGCATGAACTTTTTCAAAAAGTAACTTAAAAAATAGACTTGAACTAAAGACTTCTTACTAAATAAAGCAACTTTCAACCAGGTGAACTAGTTCAAAACACAATATAATTCTAAAGAAGGATGATGAGGTTCTTGTTGTTGTTGTTGGAGCTCTGTCTCAAAATGCATGCTTACCCCAAAAATATTCGTTTCTCTGTGCTCATACAAAGATAAGCGAAATTTTGGGAAAAAAAAACGAATCTCAACAACAATGGGGTAAGATCTCAATTAGCTTACCCGGAAAATGCAAGTTTGATCTATGTTTCTAATTTGCTAGGCTTACATACATTGAAAAGAAAAAAGCATAAGCAGAAAAGAAAACACTTTCCACTATGTTTCTGATCTTCAGAGATAGCACAGAGTGTGCGACAAAAAACATGCGTAGACAGGAAAGAGTAGCTACTCAGAAATAAAAATAGAAAACCAAAATATTAACACTATAAAAATAAATAAAAAATTAAATGGTGTATTCAGGGTTTATACCTATAGATCTGACTAAAATGGTCGTAACTTGGACAAACATAAACCTTTTCGAGTGAAACAAAAAGCATTTCTAACTTTAAAAAGTGCTTTGAACGCAACGGAATAGCCCTCTTTTCTTAGAAATACATGGAAATAGCAAACACTGGAATTGCATCAACGCGGATTCAAGATATCGATCTACAATGAGAACAGGTCTTCAAACGGGCTCTGATACCATGTTCGACAAAGCAAGGTATTCTAACATAGGACAAACACTTTTAGTAACCACTCCCACAACCAAATCAAAGATCAACACACCGATGTTTTTGCGTGATTAAAACCCTCAAAGAGGGAAACAGTCCACGACCCTAGCCAATGTGGCCACTTGAGGCAATATATTAATGCAAAAGAAAATATTTTACATGAGAGTTTCTCACAATCAATCATCAATAAATGACCCCCCATGCTCTTTAAATAAAGATCGTGGACCAATTGGGTGTTAAGCCACAAATCAGTGTAGTCGTTAAGATTGAGGAGAATATGAGTTGCTGGATCGTTCTATGTCCAAAACATATCATGATCATCAGAGTACATAACTACAAATGCATACTAAAGAAACACATTTTTACCTAAAGAAACATTAGACCAAGTTGATCTTAATTAATTCCTAAGTGTCTAAATATCCTAACATAAGATCTTAATGGTATGATATTTAGATCAACATTGGTATTCACTCCATTTAGATTTATTGAGAAACCTATGACAGTCTCATTGGTCATTCTTTTGGTCCCAGTGACTAACTGAACCAACCATGATCTTTCAAGCTTACTTTTCATTAAATGAAATATGTCCACTACTTTAAGATCAATGTAACTATGGCTTGCTCCTTAACCAATTAAAACAGAAATAGGTTTGTTTTTAATCTTATCTTCCACCTCGATCATATGGGATTGATGCTCTGCTTGTCGATCTTATAGGGCTACATATATCCTTGGAAATTGTTTTCCCGTGTCTTCCACTATAGTATCCTCTTGAATGTTGTGCAATGTCTTCATTTTGTCTTCATTTTGTACATGTGATCTTCTTTACATCCCCAACATTTGATTAGTAGCCTTCCCATTTTTTCTAAGGAGTCTTCCATCTTAAATTCATTTGTAGCAGGTTGTTTTTGCCTATATGTATTATGATTGTTTCTATCGAAAGGAAGTTTGAATCCCTTCCTTCTCTAATATGATTTCTCCTTCTTTTTATCCTTCCAAGACTTCAGAAAATTTTATTTACCTTTGCCTTGCTCATATAAGTACTTGTCCTTTCTAATGGTCTTTGCCAAAGTCTCGGGTTCATCAAGTTGAATTTTTTCTTTATAGAAAGAGAGCAGTCCACTTAGAAACCTTTACATTTTCACCTTCTCCTCTTTGATAAAACCCACATGCCTCGACAACTCCAAGAATAACTTTTCATATTCTTTTGTGGTCATGCTCCTTAACTTGAGCTCAAAGAACTCCTACATATACTTGTCATAATAGTGCTCTGAAAGATACTTCTACTGGAATTATTTCTTGAATTTCTTCTAAGAGATCATTTTCTCATCAACATGTTTGACTTGCTTTAGGTAGTCCCATCACATAGAAGCTTTTCCATGTAAATGGTATATGGCAATCCTAGCTTTTAGGTTAGATGAGTAGCTATGCAACTGGAAATATTTTATGATTCCAAGCATACAAGTTTCAGCATCATCTCCCCTTTTGTTTTCATCATCAAAGGTTGGTGGCTTAAGTTTCCTAAGCTCTCCTTTCATGTTGTCCAATTAATATCTTCTTCTTTAATGCCTAATGGAAGACACTTTTGGGATACTCCTTGACTCTTCAAATGCATAAAAATTCTTGGTTGAATGAGTAGGTGAGTAGTAATGTATTTGAGCTCTACTAGCACTTCTTGAGTGCCTAGATCCTCTGTAGTTATCCCTCCTTGCATAAGGTCCGCCTTCTTCCTCATGTCTTGAGTCTCATCCATTCTTCATTTGTCTTTGCAGCTCGTTTAGTCTTTGCAACAACTGATTATTGATTTGATTATGTTCCTCTTGGGATCTTATTATCTTCTCATTATTAATTCAATAGCTCAGTACTTCCACTCTTAGAATTTTCATAGTATCTACCAATTATGTTGGTTCCACCATGCCCCTATGTCTATTAGATTATGTCTCTTCATTACCCAAATTAATATTTAAGCCGTTGACTTATCTTTCTTGGATATAGGCTCTTTGTCCATCATCCATATCTATGATTTGTAATCTTTATCTTGAATTGATCTGCTTATACCATTAATTCAACAAAATGTACAAGCAATCATTGTTGTTAGAAATTATGCATATTACAAAAAAAATGTCAATTAATGTTATAGGTCATTTATTTTCAATTCATGCAGAGTCTTGTAACATTTCTCCATATTTTAATCCTTTAATATTATTATCCTATGAATTATATTTCCAATGACTATACTTATACCTCAATCTAATCTCTAGCCTAAAAGTTCCGACTTTTTTAAAAACTCATTTTCTCTCAATTTGTGCACTTTTTCCACTAGTGCAATTTGACTAGGAGACTCACTTTTTTCTTTTTTTCATATGCGGAAGAAACTATGTCAAAAACCGAGCAAACTTATATATCCTACAATGATAATATTCATGATGGTGAACACACAAAAACTTTTGTATTACCAATCTGTTGTTCCAATCAAATTCTACAACAATCTGGAATTGGCAACTTTGTCATGTTTTACACTTTCTCTAGACTTGGGATTTTTAACAAAACTGATTATCTCCCAAAATAAGCACTTCTAGAAAATATATTCTAAGAAAAAAATGGTTGTCTTGATGAGAAAGTAAAATGTCGAGTAAAAAAAAAATCAAGTTTTGTGATCTAGGGTCTTTTCTCCTCTGAAAATCCCCAAAAAGTGGCTTAAAATAGTGGATTTTTCCTTGTTTCAACATCCCCATTCCAAACCCCTTGGGATCTAGCCAAATGTTCCACTGGGTATTTTCATGTTTGCTTCCTTGTCTCACTGTAAAAACATCCTTAGAAACAAAATCTTTGCTTCCATTTTCATGTCTACTTCCCTGTCCACTCACCAAAACAAAGCTAAACATAAACCACTACAGTGCACCTATGCTCCACTGTGCAACTATCTTTTTGTGTTTTTAACACAACAAAAAAAAACACACCATCCATACTATTTAGTAATTGTGACATGTGAAAGAGACTATAATAGCAAAGACACAATGGAGTGCAGATATTTACCATAGAAACCCATTCAAAAAAACCAACATTCAAATGAAGGATTGTGCCTTCTATCTTCTTATATTAAAAAGATTACAATACAGATCACAAAGCTTTCCAAAMGCACTTTGAAACTATAAGACACTATGGTCTTTTACACTACTCTACAATATGCTTATGTCTCTTTGCTCTATTAATATATCCTTTGCACTCATTCAAACTATGTAATACTATCTTCTTATATTAAAAAGATTACAATACAGATCACAAAGCTTTGAAACTATAAGACACTATGGTCTTTTACACTACTCTACAATATGCTTATGTCTCTTTGCTCTATTAATATATCCTTTGCACTCATTCAAACTATGTAATACTATCTTCTTATATTAAAAAGATTACAATACAGATCACAAAGCTTTCCAAACGCACTTTGAAACTATAAGACACTATGGTCTTTTACACTACTCTACAATATGCTTATGTCTCTTTGCTCTATTAGTATATCCTTTGCACTCATTCAAACTATGTAATAGGGGGCAGCTAATGAAAAAGTAAACTATTTTCCCTCATTCTATGAGGTTTTTTTATCTCTAGAATTAAGGTTAGGTTTAAGGTTTATGAACCCTCTTGGAGCCTCCACGATCCTTCTGGACATCTCTAATGGATTCCCCACATTACTAACTCCCCATATTCAAATTATGATGTGTTAACATGGTCATCACTTGGACATGTGAGGAATATTTGAACCGTTACCTTACCAGAGCCATAACTTTCACATACAAACTCCACTTTAGGTGCAGGATAGCTCATTCAAAAGATATCAATGAGAAGAACAAGTTCAACCTTGGATGAAATAAGCATATGACAACACTCATCCACCACCATGACCAAAAAATGTTGTTTAAGGCATCAAAAAGTTGATGACCCAAATTTGACAAAATAAACACCATCATTGATGGCTCCAAATTCTAATCTCCCCCATATAAAGCATCAATAAACTTATATGTTACCAATGTAGATCCATTTTGGATCAGCTGTGAATGTCTTTGAATCTCTCTGACTGAAAAAAGTAAAAAAAAATATGTTTGCAGAATGTAAATAAACAATGTTAAGTACAGAACCATAACTATGCAGTGTTTTGGACCTTTTTTGGTTGGTTCAAAATGCAAATCATTCCTTGGAGTCCATCGGAATTCTAAGGACAACGAAACACGAGTATGCATCCAGATTTGCCATTGAATTGTCAAAAGAAGAAGCATTGCAAGCTAGAAAACATGAACAGCTCGAATGTTTGGTGAGAACTACTCCTACACTCTAAACCGAAATGCTCATCTAAGAGATGAGATGCAAAGTCCAAGACAAAAGCAATCCAAGGTCTTGTAGAGAGAAAACGATGGGCTGGCTTGGGAAATGGAGCCATAGTCCCAAAGCTCAATTAATCAATTTATTGTTCTGACCTGAACACTGTTGTGGAGAAACAAAAGGCACAACTAAATCTAGCTTAGTACAATTGGCCCTGGAGGACAAGAGTTTCCAAATCAGAGTGAAGGGAGAAATCACCTTGTAGTTGTTGAATTTCTGTCACGAGAGTAGATGCTCTGGACAAGCTCTTGTAATTTTCATTTTGAGTTCATAAAGAGTGGACCAAGTCCTTTATTTGTTATTGGTTTCCTACATTGGGTTTGCGAGGTAAACCATTGCATTCTTTGTGCGTATGATTGTATGATTATATGTATTGAATTCTTTGTTCGATAACATAGAACATTAATTACACAACCATAATAGGATGTTGATGAATCGAGTCGACCATAAGGCTGAATGAATATAGATCATTTGAGCCCCACATATTGTACTAGGTGCTTTGTGTTATATATGCATTTAAAGACATCCGCAATAGATGGGGCCTTGTAGATGAAGAAGCAAAATGGAATCAACTATGCACAATGTGGCCTCTCAGAATGGCATATCATTTGAGGGACTTCTCGTGGTTACTGAATTCTTAGGAACCACATTCAAAGGAGAAATTCTCGAGTACTCGGTTCACTGATGCATTATGCCGACATTGTGGGAGGATAGAAATCATAGAAATCACTCGCCACATTTATTAGCACTACAAGTGTTCCAAAGAACATCGAAAGCTTGTATGGGCCACTTGGCAACGTATTTTGTACAATAAGTCTTTTTGGAACATTGATTTTCACTCTCCTCATTTCTACGGAGTGTCGTATTGCAGCAAATTTTTATTTTTTATCTAGAAGATTAAATGTGGAGTTGTCTTTAGCGGGCCCAAGTTTTTAATTCTATGCTTAGATAGTGCCCTTTTGTGAAGTTGGTTATACAATTCATAGTCAAAGGTTCAATCATTAGAAGAGAAGTAAAAGTTTATGATCCCAACCCTCAATCAACCCCAAGGACATTTTCACAGTCCTTTAGGTAGATTGGAGCTCCTTTAGTCTGTACTTCATGTCAAATGTTTTTTTCTGTATTAATATAAGTAGCATTTTTCCAAAAAAAAGACCATGTGAATTGTTCTATAACAAGGAAGCATTGAATTCCGACCTTACTAGGATCATAAAACTGACAAAACTAGAAGGCCTCTAGTATGAAGCACAAAATCCAAATATGTAATATCCTACCTTTTTCCATTCAATCATTAGGCCAGTAGTCAGGGAAGTTTTGAGCATTCTTTGTCTGTACTAATCTCAATGTCCACTAAAAGTATTCTGATTCACATGCTGAAATAATTGCATGTGCAAGACCTAACCAGCAAGTTTTCTCAAATGCAAGTATAACTTTTCAATAGTACAAAAAATTATCCAAGGCAGTAGCCTGATATCTAATTTTCCAAGAGATCTGAGACAATTTGCAACTGAGCAGTTCTTTTTCTTTTACTTTGGATATCCGGGACATGCAAACTAGTCAGGATTCCAATCCATGTGCTTAAAATCAACTCGAGACTAATAAAGTCCTAATTTACTGTAGCCTTTCGAATAATTCCTGATACAATACAATACAATAAGTGGCAAGCATTTGGAGATTAGAATCGGCATTATTGCAATCTTCAAATAAATATATATGAATTAAAAGACAAAAAAAGTTTGTTCAATGGCAATGATCCGTGGAGCTTCGTGTCCAAAGAGAAGGAAGAGAAGGACTTCATCACATACGGAATGAACTTTTACTATAAAAAGTATACTAGAATCATCCTTCAAGCACATTACAAGGTCAACTTTGATCCTCGGTGATCCATAACCCATGGTTCCCATATATATATTTTTGAGGAAAACCAAGGATGCACCGAGCATCACTATGGTGAGACATCCAATAAATTGAAATGCTTGAAGATGATATTTTGGCCACCAATGGGACTTGCTATGTAATAATCATTACAAGTTGAACAAAAATAAATTTGCCACAGATTGAATATACTTTTGACTTCTCATCTCGGACCAGATAGTTCAACTGGATGAACATTAGATGTTGACTCAGAAATCCAATCTGGATGTCGAGGTACATGGTCCTGATCAGTGTTACGCATTACCTCCACCTTTTGCCATTCATCCCATCTTTCAGCTAAGCCATCACCTTCTAGCATCCGTACCACATCAGCCATCTTTGGTCTTTCCATTGGTGAATTTTGGGTGCAAAGTAAGGCAACTTGAATAAGTTCCTCCACCTCTGTTTCCTCGTAATTGCTCTGGAGTTCTGGATCAACCAGTCTATCTAGCCTCCTCTCTCTTAGCATCCCTTTAACCTGTAAACATAATATAGTTCCTTATTAGCCTTAATAGTAGGACCATTACAGATTTATGGTAGCTATTCAAGGAACAACAAAGCCATATAATTCAATTTCTTTGATCATCTAGGACCATATAACAAATCATCACTTAGTCCATATGAGAAGGTAAGTTTACTGGTTATGTGAAAGAGATTATTAAACTAGAGTTTAGGTTTCTATGGGAACTCCTAACTCATGAAATACATTGCTAAGTGAAATTCCCTGTAGAATCGGCAACAGAATATTCGACCGATAGTTAAAGCATAGTAATTTCCGCAATAGGAGAATTCCAAAGGATTTTTAACAGAAATGACATTTTTTTACAAGATCTTTAAATTTTGCTGTAATATTAGGTTGCTACTATAGCAAAGAACATTCTGGATGGTGAAACTAAAATAGTTCTTACTTCAATTTCTAACTCAGTTCTATTCCAAGATTTCTCTCTTGGAACTACATAGGAAAGAAAGTATATCATGATAGATACCTTAAAAACAATTATATAAATGCAATGCCTGGAAGGATAGTGCTACAAGCAAGACAAGTTGAAATGGCCAAATATATCGTCCAATCTTTACTAATGGGAGTAAACTGATTGGTTGTTAATTAAGCAACATCCAAATAAAAAGAATAGTCTATATATACAATTTTAGCTGGACTCTTGAGCAGAGAGCTATGTCAGCTGGAGGATAGAAACAGATACAAGGCACTCTAAAAATTTTAAATTTAGGAATACCTTCTACATATATGCTATAGGTGTATCAGTACGAAGAAAAAATTTCAGTAGTTAACATATAGATGTATAGGTAAGAACTTTCAATTTGTATAGGTGTATCTTTGTCTTGTTTTGTTTATTTCTTCTTTATTTTACCCATGAAGTCAACCCCACATCTTTAAATAATAATTATAATAATAAAAATAAATTAATAATAAAAGACTTTTAAAACTATTTTAATGAAAAATACTGCATCTTTGTACATGAATACGGCAGGAAGCCTCTCAAAGATGTTTCCTACAGGAAATTTTTATGAAAAAGTTTTCTAAAGTTTCTGTATCCGAAATGTTTGGTATACATAAACAAGCCCCAAATCAAAAGTTATGGTTTCATATCTCTGATTCTCTACAGATGTACTCTGACGATTCCTAAGATAGTGAATGAATATAGCCTACCTTGGGATCCCAAAGATGTGTTTGTTGCAGTATTAATATAATGTGCATTTATCATCATCTGAACAATTTTAATGTGTGTTTTCTCTATGCACATGCATAAATCAACCTGGTATCAGAGTGATACCAATCCAAGCCTGTGTTCAATGACGAAGTTGAAAGATCTTGGAGAATGTACTCAAGGAGTTGAGGGAAAATCGATTTATATTTTAAAAAAAAGAGACAGAGGAAACCTGCACAAGGATGATGGGAGACACCCTTGCTGACCCAATGGAATGGATGACTCTAGAAAAATAAAAACTTCAAGAGGCACAATGGCATGAAAAAGCAGCTGAGTTAAAAAGAAAAGTCCATAAAATTAAATATTTCTAACATTAGAGAGTATAAATTATATATAATTTATAAGGTTTTGAAATGCACACGATAGTTAATTTGGCCTCTGGCTAGGCTGTGACCTTATATTATTATTATTATTTAAATAAAAGTTTGGAAAATGTCTATTGAGCCAAATGTTTTACATTTTTTTATTTTATTACTCACCCAGTTAATTATCATTTCAATCACATTAGGAATCCATGCAAGGTTGCTTTACAAATTTATTTGTTTAATCTTGCATGCAATTTGGGTTATGGGATTGATGAAATTGAAGAGGGGGTCATGTTGTCACCTAGTGACTAGACCTAAGTATCATGAGATCCACAACTTTAGACTTGTCTCTAGGATGAAGAATCTCCACCATTGGATGTGCTGTGGATAAGGGTGGAGATTCTGATGACGAAATATGGATCTTGAAGCCTAGATCAACTTTTGGGAAAGTTAGGGTTATTAGGGGATTGCAAGTTTTCTCTCAGTTTACTTTGTACTGATTTCCCCTAATCCTCTTCTATTTCCATCTTTGTCATTGTTTGAGATCAAATCCTATCTCACTAGATGAGCTTGCACCTCTACTGCTCTAGATATGACCCATGGAACCATGGCTGTATTTCTTTTTCAGGTTTATATTGCCTTTTCATTCTTGTTAGTTGCAGTAGATTTGGTCTTGGGAAAGTCTTTGGTAACCATGGCTGCTCAAAATGAAATTTTCATGGATTCATATAAAGCTGTGGCTTCCCATGCTATGGCAGCTATTGATTTACTGTTGCTTTTCATTACAGGGTTATCGTTTTTATCATTAACAGGCTACAGAACAAGTGGGCTACAATATTTTTCTAGTGCACGAACTTCTCTTTTCCTATGGCTGACCAAGGCATAGGATTTTGATTTGCATAACTTGCTTTTATTTTTGTTCTTTAACAGATGGGATGCCTCTCTTCATTTGCAGACAGACACTGGCTTTATGGGGCAGTTTCAGAGTTGTGGTGGCTTTCCAAATAGAGAGTCTACATTTTTGTTGCAAGGGTTCTCCATGTGAAGAGGCCGCCTTACCTTTTGCACAGACCTATCTATGGCCTTTTATCGCAGCCCCTTGTCATCTTTTATTGCAGCTCAGACATTGGATAGAACAAGGTCTCTCTTAGCAGACTATTGTGCCTCTATGCATTACATTTTAGGAGTGGTGCTACTTTACATGGTCACAGTGTATTTCATATCCTGATGCCTGTTTCACATGCCAAGTATCCTCTTCCACAAGCTGGCCTTCTTTCCCCAAGGGTTGTGTTTGTTCTCACAGGTGTGTTGCCCCTTCTCATGGCCATGGACCAGGTTATTCTCATTTCAGACCATCATACTTTGCTTCTCACGAGGCTAGAGCCATCTGCGATGCCTTTCTAAATTCTCACTGTTACCAATGCTTTCGTGCGTACAGCTGTGCCACCTCTTCTTGTGGTTGATCAATGTTTCCTTATACAACCATGGTGCCCATGCTTCCTTTGGGTGCAGGCAAGCATGCTTTCTACAAGCTCACATGGCTTGGGTTGCAATGCCTTTTGGGGTCTAAGCCCACTGAGCTTTTCATATGGCTGCAACACCTTTCCGAGGACTGCAGAACCTTCCTTACACAACCATGGTTTACCCCACGAATCATTGAATGCGGTCTCTCAAGGGAGCTGCTAGCATGCCATTTTTTTTTAAATTCTTCTTATTATTTTTGTATATAGTTTTTCTTTCAGATAATATAAATAGAGAGGAATATTTGCTTAAATTTAATGAAAGAAACATAAATAATATATGGAAGATACAAAGACTGTAGTGCACCTTTTCCACCTGTACATACAATTTAAAGAGATTGTTACTAATAGTTTTTCTCTTCATCTTTTGCAAGTTTGTTCCAAAATAAAAGGTAATACTACCTTCATTCATTACTAGTTCACCTGCTTCAACAAACAACAATTCTAATGTTACCTTTTTGCAGGTCTCTTGCATGGAAACCAACCAAGATTCCGAGCAAATCTTTCGAAGACAGAAACCACACCGAAGCAAACCTTGACAGGTCTCCACCTGTTCTTTTATGGGGCATTTCTTGTATCATTTGTTTTCACATGGGCTTGGTTGGCAGCTATTAGAGGAGAGGGCAGTATAACAGTTGCCAACAGTTAGGGTTAGGGTTTCTGGTAGGTTCTTGAACATATAGTATATTACTCGGGTGTATATACCCTCTAGCTCAGAAGAGATTTTTAGAGATGTTAACACTCAATATGCCCATGCAAGTTAAGTGTTAAATCCAACACTTTTGTGAGTACATATATTGATTCCAGAAATTCAAGATCAGCTCGAGTCCTATTTCTAGACTTTGTTAGACTCTAGAGTGATACCAAGGGATGCCATATTCAGTGCTTCAGTTCAAACCTAAGTTGCATGAACCTTGGAAATGGGTACGAGTTTTTAAATGCCGTGGAAAAATGACCCCCCTAAACAGGTATGTTCCTTGTAGGTCACAGGTTCAAATCCAGAGTGGGGGTAGGGTATGTACACCAACGTAGACTAGCAGTCAAATCACTGCGTGGAGGGGGTCCCTTGTCCCACAAACAAGAGGGTCTCATACAACAATTTGGTGTCTAACTTGGCCGTGACCTTAAAATTAGATTATTATATATATATATATATAAACGAAACCCATAGATGATAATTGATTACATTATGCAAAATCATCTGTCGATTTATTACCCTATTTGGCAATGATATGCCTGTAAAGGTTCTTTGGAACTAGATTTTGTGGGAAATTGAAAACAAGCTTGAGCATTGGAAAGCTCAAAATGTTCCTCTTGCTGGTCGAACCACTATCATGAATAACATCCCAATGACATGTTATGTTTTTAATCTTCATGTCTCTTTCCATTTAGTACAAGGTAAAGCAAATTGAAACATTTCTTCAATTTTCTCTTTGGGGAAAACAAGGCATGAAAATTGGGTTGTTGGTTTCCTTGGATCTCTACACTTTCCCTTGACAGGCTGGAAGGCAGGCCTGACATGTATTCAAGCATAAGGAACTGTATTACTGTTAAAATGGGTCATCAGATCCATGAGTGGTAAGACACCATGGTTGGTACTTGTTCAACACCACATCCAAAATGCTACACATACCCATGGTATACTTTGCCCCTATAATCTCCGGGACATAGTCAATGCCGCTGAAGCCTTTAAAATATCCTGTTTGTGTGTTCTCAAGAGGAGATATGCCAAGATTGGCAATTGGTTTCAAACAATTGCATTGGGATTCGGCAGTTACTGTCAAGGATGGGATTTTGCTACGCAGTCAGATTGGACATTTTTAATGGAAAGAGGATAGCATGGGTTAATTTCTTCCTTAGCAAAAAACTAGTTGGCAAAGAAAGGGCTTTTATAACAGACGATTTATGAGACAAGGGCATGGGTGAGTAGTTATCTTGGAGTTCTCTTAAAAGTTAATTGGTCTCAAAGACTTTAAATTGCCAACCAACTTGTTTTTACTGCTATATCTCATATTAGTCCAGATGATTGTTTGTTTAAGTCTAATGTGGATGCTCATGGACCATCTATTAGGAAGGATTTGAAACAGCCTTATGGGAAGCCATTTATGGGCTACAAAACCAAGAAACTCTATGATAAGATTCGACCAACTTTTGCAGTGGCAGATTGACTTAATAAGCGGAATGTTCAAGATCATGAAAGAAGGTGGATCAAGTGGCATCAAAGCATCTAGAAGTCTAACTCTTTTTTACAACTCAAATGCCTGGGTGGCTTGTCCTTCATAATAGTTTAGTTGTTAAGTATCAATTACATCACAATCAGTGTACAAACAGATGTTGTGTGGTTTGTCAAAACATTAAATAGTTAAGCATGCAATGTGGAATTGCAATGTGGAATTGCAATGTTTGGGCATGGATTGTTGCTAAGTGCATTGCTCTCTTTGTCTCTCTTCAGCAATGGAAAGGATAACGTTTTGAGAGAAATCATGATTGATCTGGATTCATGAAGTGGATTTTAAGATCCAAGATGAACGATGACCAAGGTTCAAGTACATGGATAGAAGAGAAAGAGAAGGGAAGATTATTAATAGTTGTTTACACCATCATCAGGCATCTTGGAATAGCTTCTATGACTATAAATCTTTTTCCCGCTCCACTAGGGTGAAACCCACTTTAGCATTTGCTGAAGAATTTTTTATGAACCTCCAAGAGGCATTTATAAGTCTTCATGGAAAGAACAAGCTGAAGGCCATGTTTTATTGATTGTCCCAAACTTGCAAGTTGTTGGCCAAGTCATAGTTAGGTGGAGGCCAAGAAAGATGGAATGCATAGATTGGTAGAGCTTGGGAGGAGGTGTTACCTCTCCGCCCTCCACATCAAAGAAGTGATGAGTAAGGAAATGCCTAATGGGGAGGTGAAGCTTGGCAGAACTTCGGAGGAGGTGTTACCTCTCCGCCCTCTACATCAAATAAGTGATGGATAAGGCAATGCCTAATGCAAAGGAAGAGGTTGGAAAAACTTGAGAGGAGGTGTTATCTCTCCACCCTCTGCATCAATTAAGTGATGGCTAAGGCAATGCCTAATGAATGTTGAGATTGGATAGCAAGGAAGGTCTTCACCATGCATGGCATCCTAGCATGGAGGAGGACAATGAAACTTACCCAAGTTGATGCTTTAATCTTTTTCTTAAAATTGTACTTAGGAAAAAGTACATTAAATGGGTTATATTTTAATGTTGACTTAATGAGTACTTTTTATAAAGTTAAAGTGAGAAATAATTTAAGTTGTGGTCTTTTAATCTTGACCATTGAACTCATAAGGTGTATGAGGATCAATCTTGGCCCTCCATTCTTTTGGAGATAGGGTTTCTCACTTGCTCATTGAGTAAAAAGGAGATCAACTTGGAGAGGGATGCATTATAAAAGAGAGAGGCAATTTTCTGAAGAGAGAAAGAGGAGAATTGCTTGAGGGTTTGGAGAGAGAGTTTGAAGGGAGACAGAGGAGGCTTGTACACTGAGATTGGCACACATCTTCAGCATTGCAGAGGTCTTTTCCTACAGATTTGATCAGGAGGATTTGCAGAAAGGGGCCATACATTTGTTGAGGAGGTTTTGTATTTGGTTGGGCTGATTTTATTGTACTATATTTTACTGCTCAATAATAATAAAATCTGAATCTGCTGCACTGGTTTTCCCTCCGCGGTTTTTCCAGGGACAAATTGTCCAAAAAATTACTTGTGTACATGTGATGTGATTGTTGTTATCTTTTACTGTTAAGTTCCTGGTTATTATTTTCTGCTGTGTATTATTTATTTGTGAAGAAAACCTGGCGGAATCAGTTAACAGAAAAATTAATTGATTTAGTGAACTGGGTTTGAAGAAAATTCACATGGTATCAAAGCAGGACTGTTGAAGAAGCAACATTACATTCAAATCTGCAACAGAGAAGTTCAGATCTGCAACACGGAAGTTCAGATCTGCAGCAGATAAGTTCAGATCTGCAACACAGAAGTTCAGATCTGCAGCAGATAAGTTCATATCTGCAACACAGAAGTTCAGACCTGCAGTACAAAAGTTCAGATCTGCAACGTAGAATTGTAGATCTGCAAAGGAAAACATAGATCTGCATCAATGGAGTTCAGAGCTGTAAAACAGAAGAGTATATAGCGGCACAAAATCATTTTTAGAAATAGTCATGACCTTGAGAATGGAGGATAGGCTTCAAGGTGCTCAAAACTTTGTCACCTGGAAGGAAAGGGTCACTATGGTTTTGGATGTCAATGATGTCCTTGACCATGTTCATGATAAGGCTGCAACTCCCACAGATGCAGCTGCATTGGTGACCTGGAAGAAGGGTGAGGCTAAAGCCAAAAGCATACTCCTTGATGGGGTAAAGGATCACATAATCCCTCACCTCACAGGGAAAAAGTCTGCTAAGGAGATGTGGGTTGCCTTGAATGGCCTTTACCAGAGTAAAAATGAAAACAGGGTGATGGTGCTTAGGGAAAGACTGAGAAGTACCAAGATGGCTAAAGGGGAAGGTGTGGTTCACTACCTTACTTGACTTACACAGATCAGGGATGAGCTAGGCGCAATAGGTGAGAAAACTGAAGAGTCTGAGTTGGTACGTGTGGCACTAAATGGCTTTTCGAAGTCATGGGATGTGTTTGTGCGTGGAGTTGTAGCTCGGGAGAAACTCCCTGATTGGCAGCGATTATGGTATGATTTTGTGCAGGAGGAGATAAAACTTGGTCAGTCTAGTGGATCTTCATCTTCACCACAAATTGTGGATGAAAAAGGCTTAGCTCTTGCGAGCAAAGGCAAGGGAAAGAAGAAGAAAAAGAAGGGTGGAAAGAAGAACATTGACTTTTCAAAAGTTAAACATTTCCAGTGTCACAAGATGGGACACTTTGCCTCACAGTGTCCAGAGAAGAACAAGAAGAACCAACCGCAGATGGCAGCTTCAGCAGTAGTGGATGAGTTTGCCAAAAGCTTCGAGGAGGATTTTTGTTTCATAGCTTGTATGTCTAGCGCAACAGTCTCAGACATGTGGTTTGTGGACAGCGGAGCATCTTGTCATATGATAGGGCACAAGGAGTTTTTCACTAGGCTACAAGAGGGAGGCATGAATCTGGTTATAGAGCTCGAAGATGACAGGTGCTACAAGGCACAAGGGGTTGGTACAGTTTCGTTTCAGAGGGAGTCGGGTAAACCACTCTGGTTTGTTGATGTACTATATGTTCTAGGGTTGAAAAAGAACCTCATCTTGGTCTCTACTCTTGAGGATAAAGGGTATGAGGTCAGCTTCTGTAATGGAAGGGTGTTCGTCAGGATAGCAGGGTCAAGTGAGAAGATGGACAAGATGATTGGGGTTCGAGAAGAGAAGGTGTACAAGCTTTAGTTTCAGCTAGGGAGAGCATTAGTCAGTACAACCACAGACATGGGAGAGTTGCGGCACAAGAGGATGGTGCACATACACTTTGGTGCATTGGGGCACTTAAGACAAGCAGTCACAGGGTTTGTAAGTTCACAGAGAGAGGCATGACCCTTGCAAGGGTTGTGCAATGGGCAAGTATGCCTGGAGACCATTTCCACCGAGTGAGCACAGGTCCAAGGGAGTATTGGACTTGATACATTCTGACGTATGTGGTTCGATAAGCGTGGAGTCAGTGAGTGGCTTCAAATGCTTTGGTCTATTCATTGATGACTACTCCAGGAAAACCTGAATATACTTCTTGAAAGCTAAGGATGAAGTCTTCGACAGATTTCAAGAGTTAAGAGCTCTTGTTCAGAACCAGACTGGCAGGAAGATTCGGGTGTTGAGATTCGACAACGGGGGTGAGTACACCTCCAAGGAGTTTATGGATTATTGCACAATAGTGGGGATCAAGAAGGAACTCATCATTCCTTACAATCCTCAACAGAATGGAGTGGTCGAGACAAAGAACAAGACCATAATCAGAGCAGCACGGGCGATGATACATGATCAAGGTTTGCCATTGTTTTATGGGCAGAGGCTAGTCGTACAATCGTTTATATTCAGAACAGGAGTCCCCACACAATTTTGGGGAATTTGACACCTGAGGAGGTATTTACAGGTACCAAACTAGATGTGAGTCATCTTCGCATCTGGGGCGGCATATGTTTTTGAGTTTTGAGAAGAGGACAAAATTGGAACCCACAGCAGATAAGGGGTTGCTTGTTGGATATAGCGAGGCTTCCAAAGCCTACAGGATCATTGTGCCAGCACACAAGAAGATCATAGTGTGTAGGGATGTATAGTTCGAGGAGCGTGCATTGAGGAGGTCTAGAGACTTGCAGGCACAGGACCAACAGGGACAGGATTCAGGAGTCAAGCCTGAGGAGGCACAGAGTCAAACACATGGTACTGGTACAGGTACAGGTACAAGTGTTGAGAGGGAGACAGTTGGACGGGATCATCAAGAGCAAGATGATGAGAAGGAGGAGCAACGTGATGGAGTTCCACAGGAGCAGAATACTAGGCCACGACCTAAGTGGTATAAGTCCACAATCAGTGATTCCAGGTTGGCAGGACTTCCAGAGAGAGATTTCAGACAAAGTAAACCACCAGAGAGACTTGGGTACATGGCGTTAATGACACAGCTCATTGATGCAGAGCCTTCCACTTATGAGCAAGTTGCACAGCATGGAGTGTGGCAGGAGGCCATGATGGAGGAATATGCCTCCATTATGAAGAATGATGTATGGGAGGTGGTGCCCAGGCCAGAAGGCAAGACAGTGTTTGGATCCAAGTGGATCTACAAGGTCAAGCATGCAGCAGGTGGACAAGTACAAAGCCCAGTTCGTGGCCAAGAGGTTTTCATAGCGAGAGGGAGTTGACTATGAGGAGACTATCGCCTCGATAGCCAGGTACTCCTCGATCCGAGCAGTCATATCGTTGGAAACAGAAAAGGGTTGGCGTGTTCACCAGATGGACGTGAAGATTGCTTTCCTTAACGGAGTTGTTGAGGAAGAGGTATATGTTGAGCAACTCGAGGGATTTGAGGTAGGCAACAGAGAGATGCATGTGTGTAGACTGAGGAGAGCCTTGTATGGGCTCAAGCAGGCACCTCGAGCATGGCACTCGAGGATAGACAACTACTTGACGAAGATGGGTTTCCAGCCGAGTGAGGCTGATCCGAACCTGTATTTTCTTGCAGGGGAGGTGCCTCTCATACTGGTGTTATATGTAGATGACCTATATCTGACAGGGGATCAGCAATTGATAGCAACTTGCAAGGTCAACCTTGCAACTGGGTTTGAGATGAAAGACCTTGGGTTGATGCATTACTTCCTTGGTCTAGAGGTTTGGCAGCAGGATGAGTGCTTCTTCTTGGGACAGGGGAAGTATACAATGGAGATCTTGTGTAGGTTTAGGATGACAGATTGTAGGCTCATGTCCACGCCTCTAGTCACAAATTGGAGGAATATTGATGCATCAGGTTCAAAGACAATAGACCCAATTGTGTTCGTCATTTAATTGGATCGCTCATGTATCTGGTCACTACTCGACCAGATATTAGCTTTGCAATAAACTCTTTGAGTCAATTCATGGTGGACCCTCGGAGAGTACATTGGATAGCTACGAAGCATTGCTTCGCTACCTTAGTGGTACAGTGGAGTACGGGTTGTTATATGAGCGTAGTGGTGGAGTGAGATTGGCAGGCTTTACAGATGTTGATTGGGCAAGATGTGCAGAGGATAGAAAGAGCATTTCAGGTTGTTGTTTTAGCATTAGATCGGGCATAATTTCCTGGTTCAACAGGAAGCAGAAATCAGTGGCATTAAGCTCTGCTGAGGTAGAGTACATGGTTGCTAGCTTGGCAGCATGAGAGGCAATGTGACTTAGGAAGCTACTCTTGGGATTGTTCAGGTAGGAGCTAGAAGCTACTGTGATTCACTGTGACATTCAGAGTTGCATCAAGCTCTCTGAGAATCCAGTGTTTCATGATCGTAGCAAGCACATCGATATCATGTATCATTTCATCCAGGATTGTGTACAGAGAGGAGACATGAGGCTTGATTACATACATACTGATGAGCAAATGGCAGATATTTTCACCAAGGCACTGAACAGACAGAAGTTTGAAAAGTTTAGAGAGATCAGATGGGATTGAGACAGAATCCCTTCCTCACTAAGAGGGAGTGTTGAGATTGGATAGCAAGGAAGGTCTTCACCATGCATGAAATCCTAGCATGGAGGAGGACAATGAAACTTATCCAAGTTGATGGGTTAATCTTTTTCTTAACATT
>ML811738.1:49462-59468 GCA_009831015.1 Picea engelmannii
TTAAGGTAGAAATAGTGCAAAGGCAGAGCGGGCAACAATTAAAGGCACGAAGACACCCTTTTTCCCTACACCCTTCACATAAAAGAAAGGACTCCAAGGATATCAGGATTGTCCATTTTGGGATACAATCCTGACCATCAAAGATGTGATGACTAAGGAAATGCCTAATGGGGAGGCAAAGCTAGGAAGAACTTTGAAGGAGGTGTTACCTCTCTGCCCTCCGCATCAAATAAGTGATGGCTAATGCAACGCCTAATGCAAAGGCAAAGATTGCAAAACTTGGGAGGAGGAGTTACCTCTCTGCCCTCCACATCGTTAATTTGTATGGAGGCAAAGTCTGTGTGGAGGTGAAACCCTCAAAAGACAGTTATCTATTTTCCCTCCGCCCTTTGCCCCACTCAGTGGAGGCTAAGGTTGAAATAGTGCAAAAGCAGAGTGGGCAGCAATTAGAGACATGGAGACACCCTTTTTCCCTATGCCCTCCACATGAAAGAAAGGAATCCAAGGATATCAGGATCGTCCATTGTGAGACGCAATCCTGACCATCCTAAGGAGGTCCCTTGCCCCTTTCACATCCATCCTCCCTCCAGCCACGAAGAGAACAGGATCATCCATTGAAGGTGCAATCTTGACCATTCTTAGGAAGCACCTTGCCCTTCTAGGCTCATACTCCTCTAAATCCTATGATCCAATGCAATTTCGACAATTGGCAAAGGGAGAGTGGGGGTCCATGCCAACAAGGAATACTAGGGCTTGATGAACGCCACATTAACACCATGCAAGGACAACAATTACGCTTTATCTAACTAAATCTTATGTAGACACTTGACCTGTTAAAAGGAAGGGATATACACGAATCAATGAAGAGACGAAGGGGTTGGTTATAGCCTCCTGAACTCCCATAACTAATTCTTGGGACATTTGTCCTTCCAGAGAGGAGGGGATTTTATACTAGTGGACAAAAGATAAGGGGGTTCTCTCACTCGGGAGATGATTCAGTCATCTAGAGGTGTCATAGAGCATGCATAGAGCCAATTAGATGCAAATGGAAAGAGATATTATGCTCTGTGTAACTAAATCTTGTGTAGACACTTGACCTTTCAAAAGGAAGGGATATACACCAATCAATGAAGAGACAAAGGGGTTGGTTATAGCCTCTGGAACTCCCATAACTAATTCTTGGGACATTTAGCCTTCAAAAGAGGGGATTTTTATAGTAGTGGACAACAATAAGGGTGTTCACTCACTCAAGAGATAACTCAATCATCTAAAGGTGTCATAGAGCATGCATAGAGCCAATTAGATGCAAATGAAAAGAGTTATAGCTCGAATGCTCCTTAAGGAGTTTATTCTGCAAATTGTACCTAAGAATCCCCATCCAAGAGGTGGGATGCAAAGCCTTGTAAGGATTTGTTTTAGGTGATCCGGATTGGATCATTATATAATTTGTCATCTATTTTGGTAGTTTCTAGGTAGAAAAATTGGAGGAATTGGCTTGCAATGCCCATTTTAGTGGCAGGTCCCAATCTGGAGATTTGGGGTCTGGAACCTTCTAGAGCCATTTTGAGGCATCAACTGACATATTTTGGTGTCAAAACTTTGTGAGCATAGTATGCAATCCATTGATGTTGTTCTACACACCAAGACCTTTCCAATAGTGAGAAAATCACCTCAATCGTAGCTTGTATGTGGAAGTTATGCCTCCCACAAGTTGACCTTCCTTGTTGACCACCATGGTACGAGTGGATGCCACGTCAGACCCCATTACTCACACATGTGGGGCTAACCACATGTGGACTTTCAAAAAGATTCTAGAAGATCTAAAACCTTATCACTAATTGAGGGTTGAGGATGCAAAAACCCTAATCCTAGAAGGCTATTGGGCTATGTTAAATATTGGGCTGCTAGGAAGAGAAGGGGGTTCCATTATTTAGCATTGTACTTGTTCCATAGTTGAGCAAAGCATCTAAGAGTGGGATTTGAGAGCATAACAAAGGAGGAAGTAGATTATGTGGAAGCCATTCAAGCCACAATGTCATAGGAAACTCCATAGTGAGTGCCCCTTTCTTTGTATTTGCATTTTCATAACTAAAGAAAAGAGAGTAGAGCATAGGCCTCACCTTGGGTTTTCTCCCAGATTTGGTTTCCTAGAATACATCTTGTTTTCAATGGTGTGTTTATTTGCTTGTTCTTTCATTTTAATTTCAATTATTTCATAAATTCAAGCACTCAATTAGTAATAATTAATTTGGGATCTAAGGAAATAATTTACATAATCTAAGATTTCAGGATATTGCAAGTTTTGTTGTAACGAATAGTTCCAATGGAATATCCATGTCAATTTACAGATCATATTAGTACATAGCTTTGAACAAGATCACACTCAAGAACTGGTACCCTCTGCCCAAGTTGATGATTTGTTAGATCAGTTGCAACATGCCAAGTACTTCACCAAGTTGGATCTAAAATCAGGATACCACCAAGTATGCATTAAAGAAGAAGACACCTAGAAGATCGCCTTCAAGACGAGGCAAGGTCCGTATGAATGGTTGGTCATGCCTTTTGGTTTATGTAATGCACCAGCTACATTTATTCGATTGATGAATGTCGTATTGCGTGACATAGCTTATCATAGAGATTCATACCTCTAAAGATATGTGTATTGGCCCCGAATGCAAGGTGTAGCTCGGTATAGCAGAGAGACTACATGCCTTTTTGTACTAGCAAGCCTAGTAATAGAAAAGGTTTATACCATCCCTTACATGTACACACTCGACCTTGGGAAAGCATTTCCATGGATTTTGTGGGTGGTTTTCCAACAACCAGGAAGGGGCATGACTATCTGTTTGTGGTAGTTGATAGGTTCAGCAAGATGTGCATTCTCATGCCTTGTAAAGAGACCATTAAAGAACAAGAAGAAGCAAACATGTTTTTTGAACAGGATTGGGTGCACTTTGGGATACCTATGAGCATCATCTCAGATAAGGATACTAGATTTATCAGTGCCTTTGGGACTACACTTTGGGAGAAGATGAACACTAAGTTGAAGAGATCTACAGCATTCCATCCATAGATAGATGGGTAGACAAAAGTAGTCAACAGGACTTTGGTACAACTTTCGAGGGGTTACAATCAGAAGCATCCAAAGACCTGGGATGAAATATAATTTGCATTCAACACTCTTGTAACAGAGCAATCCATACTTCTACTAATAAGTCTCCTTTTGAGACTTGCTTTAGGTATTTTCCACCTTCGCCCTTGGATGTTGTCTTCGGACAGCAAGGAGTGAGGGAAAACATCAAAGGAGAAGCACTAAAAATGGAGAAATTTGTTGAAAAAATTAGGCAAATCCATTTGCAAGTACAGTGGACGATGAAGAAGTCACAAGAAAAGTACAAGGCCCGACATGATCAACACGGAATCTAAAAATCATTCAAAGTGGTACACAAAGTTTGGTTAGAGTTGAGCAAATAAAGACTACAGGGTCCTGGTAAGAAGATCAAGGCTTTGCGGTATGGTCCTTTTGAGGTATTGGAAAAGGTGGGTGATAATGCCTACAAACTCAGACTACCCCTATACATGTGCATTTACTCAGTAGTGAATGTGGAGAATATAAAAATCTATGAGCCTTCCATATTGGATCAAGAAATTGAGAGGAGCAAGTCCTACCTACCATAGAGGACTTAGCACCAGAAGCTCGAGTAGAGTTGGCAGAAGATACAGTTTTGCAGAAGAAGACCACAATTACCAGATAGGGGTAGCATGACCTTTTGTAGATTGGGTTGAAAGGACAACTTCCAAGCAAGGTAAAATGGTACTCCGGGGAGAAGGTGGAGGAAAATTTTATCACCTCGTTCAATAAAAGCTTTTGGGGACCAAAGGCCTCCCTAAATGGGGAGGTATGATCAGAATTGGATCATTATATAATTTGTTATCTATCTTGGTACTTTCTAGGTGGAAAAATTGGAGGAATTGGCTTGCAGGGCCTGTTACCCCCTCAAACTAGGGGTAACTAAGGAGATCGTGTCTCGAGGCCCACAGGTAGCAGACATGGAGTGTCGAGAGTCAGATTGACTAGAGTGGCCCCGCAGGGCCCCTCCTATCTTGACTTGCGCCATCGATCATCACCAACAACAGAGCAGCATCCATCACACCGGCCTGGCCCCAAGGACAGTAGGTCTTGCTTCATGAGGTAATAAGTTTGGTATCATGGTAAGTGTCACTCTAATAATTGAAGCATTTGAATATGTTGCAAAGAATCCTTTCTTGATTACAGAACGTTTGCTTGGAAATTATATTCTTTGCCTTATTTAACCTTGGTGGGTATCATCACATCCTAGTAAGTTGGTCACCCTCGGGAATGGGGTGCTACTGGGGGGTTCTTTGAAGAGTCGTCGTACCATCCCCGATCATACTTATCAACTTCCATACTTTTTCCATTTTGTTTCCTCATCTTTTGGGTTTTTGGGTAAACTGACCCAAGAAAGGATTGTACCTCATTTCATGGGAAGAAGGGGTTGAAGGCCCAGAGGGAAATGTAGCTGGAAAAAGATAAAAGACAATCATAAACCTTCCAGATGCTCGCCCAAGGATCCCGAGAGCAATGAAGTGCTTCTCGAAAAAATGAAGGACCTGTAAAATAAATAACTAATTAATCAATCATGCCAATCAAGGTACAACATATGTGGGTTATGCATTTCCTTTTTAGTGCCCCTTATTGTTGTCAACTTGGGGAAGCATGATGGCCAAGGTAGAGCGTATGTGGGCTATGCATTTCCTTTTAAGTACACCTTATTGTCTTCAACTTGGCCACACTCTAATAAATTAATGGCAAATGGGCTTGGGAAAATGTTGCATTGTGGACAAAGGGCAGCACACCCTCTACAAAGGCACCCATAAATGAGACAATACAAACCCTTGTATGTCATGAACCCCATGCTCACTGTTGGAGTTACTTCACACACACCTAGGATTTATTTTTCCTAAGGTTTTTCCTTGTTTATTAGTCATAATTAGTCATTATCCAGTCTCCTATATTTTAGGGGAGAATATTCCACCTAGAGAATATTCTCTTTCAATTGACACTTCAGTTTGACTAGTTGAGTTGAGTTTAGATGNTGCATTGGTTTTGTCACCATGCAACATTGGGATCATCACCATGCTAATTCGACCTTGCTTTGGTATCATCACCAGACTGACGCATTACCCTTGATTCCCTGAGTTAACTCCTCACTACTCTCTGTTCAGTCAATTAATTGAAGACTAGTTGACTAGTTAACTCAACTAGGTGGCAGTTCACTCTCGTAACTGCCCGAGAGACTAGACTAGATGGCAGTTCACTCCCGTAACTGCTGGTGTGTGTCCAGATCACTCTATACCACCACTATGGCGCATTGGTTCTCCTCCAGTGCGCACTCATTGAGTTATACAGAGCATATCATGTGTAAATTATTCATTATTCAAAACGGTTAATGAGAATTCTTCTATTCTTTCTCTCCTTCTTTCTCCAATTCTCTCTACAAATGTGTGTATTATTGTTTAGCTGGATCTATTCTGTGCAGGTTCAACAGATTTACATGGTATTAGAGCCGACAGATTGCTAAGCAAAAGCTACACCAAAAATTTTTGTAGGTACAAATGATTGAAGACAACGGAAAGATGGAATTCCAAAAAGAATTCGTTCTTACACCTTACAACTATTTTGCATGGAAGGAGAAAATAGCCATACCTCTCCGAACCAAAGGGTTGTACAGGTTAACCATGAATACAGATATAGAACCGACATCAACCATAGAAAAATCCAAGTACTTAAATCGCATGGATGAGGCACTCGAACAATTTGCAGTTTTATTTCTCTCGATCTCCTTTTTCACATATCTTCCTGTAAGACTCCTAATGAAGCCTGGACCACCTTGGAAGGGCTCTTTGGAAAACATGATGAGATGAGGGGACACATGCTGGAGGTGGAGCTGCTCACATTGGATCCAAAAGGCTTCCGATAATATCCAAGATTTCTTTACAAAATTCAAGGATTTAATGTCGCAACTCAAAGCTCGCAGGGTTTGATAAATCGAAGGAGGAGAAACAAATGGTTCTCACCATTCTCTCCAAGATTGGTCCTGAATTCTCTGTATTCGTATCCACATTCCATATTGTCAAATTCGCCTCTGGAGCCACCTGGAAGATGCCTTCTCTTGAGGACTTTATCGAATCCCTGACACAAGATCAAACCAAGCTCATCAACATGGGCACAATCAAAGGCCCAAGGGCGCATGCACTCACTCTGCATGATGGCAGCCACAAATATAAGAAATATAAAGATAAAGAAAAAAGGAAAGCTCATGCACATCCGAAGAAGGAAGGGTACACAAAACCCTTCACCGATGCCTCCGGATCCAAAGGAGAAAAGGGAAGAAATGCTCGTACTGTCACAAAGGATTCCATCCGGAATCCGCATGCATGCAAAAACAAATAGATCTGATGTCTCAAATACTTCAGCAAAACAACCTTGGAGATCGCATCCCCGAGGGTGCCAAGAAGAAGAAACCAGAAGATCTGAATTCCAAGAAAGGCAATTCTAGCCATGCCTTGATTGCCATCAACTCCTCTCCCGATGCTTGGATCGTAGATTCAGGAGCATCACATCACATGGCTGCCTCAAAAGCAGTATATTCTTCTTTGGATGCATGCAAAGGTCCTATTCTAGTGGGGGACAACTCTTCTGTTGAAGTCACCGGCAAAGGAAGGATTGAACTCACCAATGGAAGCTTCGAGAATGTATTGCATGTTCCCAAACTTTCTGTCAACCTTCTCTCTATATATCGGATGACGAATTCCGGCGCCGGAAAGAAAGTCATATTCACGCCAAATTCCGTGGACATCTACAACATGCAAACCAACTCCAGGGTTGCTACCGGTGAGGTAAATCATCAGTCTAGATTGTATACATTTTATGAATTCATTGAACCTGATTCTGCTATACTGCTTACTCATGCTGATGAAAGTAGTAGGATATGGCACGAAAGGTTTGGACATTTGAATTTCAGATACATGCAACAGCTTAGCAAGCACAGATTGGTTGATGGTCTACCAGACATCCATTTCTCCAAGGGAATATGTGAGGGATGTGTTCTCGGAAAACACCCTCAAGAGAAATTCGACAAAGGAAAGTCTCAGCGAGCTTTTGCACCTTTGGATCTAATCCACAATGACCTTATGGGTCCTTTTCCGCATCCATCCATCAACAAAGCGAGGTTTGTTCTCATTTTTGTTGATGATTTCTCATGTTTTACTTGGATCTACTTTCTCAGGCAAAAATCCGAGGTCTTTCAACAACTCAAAGATTTCAAAGCCTTGGTTGAGACACAGTCTGGAAAGAAGATCAAAGTCCTCCAAACTGATAATAGGGGAGAGTATGTGAATCATGAGATCCACAATCTTTGCCATGAGGCAGGGATTAAGTTGCAGCACACAATTCCCTATACTCCGCAGCAAAACAGAGTTGTTGAGCAGAAAAACAGATCTCTAAAGGAGATGGCATCTTGCATGTTGCATGCAAAGTCACTACCACAGAGACTATGGGCCGAAGCACTTAATTGTGCAACATACATCCAAAACATGTCTCCCCATAGATCTGTCAAGGATAAGACCCGCTACGAGGCTTGGAGCGGCCTCAAACCGGAAGTGACCCACTTTCGCATTTTTGGTTCACGTGCATGAGCCAAGATTCCCTCTGAAAAGAGGAAGGCACTTGATCCACAGAGCACTGAGTGCATTTTTGTTGGATACCCCGACGGTGTGAAGGGATATCGGCTTATTGATCTTTCCTCGGACCGGCTCATTATTGAGCGTAGTGTCCAATTCGAGGAAAGTGTCTCGCATGTACCTCAGCAGTCGCATGCAGACACCTTCATTCTTCCACCTGTCCGAGATGATGAGCATGTACATGCCGACTCTTCTTCAGACGAAAGTTCTGTTTCAAAGGACTCGGATGATTCAGATTCAGAGTCAGTACAGTCAAATGCAGAGTCGGAGCATCCAGATGCAGTTGCAGAGCCAGAGCAGAGGCCCAAGTGGGCACAAACTACTCTTCAGGATGCAGGGGACCTCGTTGGTGATCCAGCTGACACTAGGAGGACTCGATCTGATTTCGAGGAGCCTCTTGTTGCACCCACTGCCACTGAACCATTGCCCTCCGGGCATCTTTTCTTGGTTCAGTCTTCAGATCCACAGTCTTATGGCGAGGCTACTGGAAATCCCTTTTGGGAATCTGCCATGCAGGAGGAGTACAACTCCCTCCTCGAGAACCAGACTTGGGATCTGGTTCCCCTTCATTCTGGGAGTAAACTTGTCGGATGCAGATGGGTCTACAGGACCAAGAGCGCAACGGATGGACAGATCAGCAGATACAAAGCCAGGCTTGTTGCCAAAGGTTTTCAGCAAGTTCATGGTATTGACTATGATGAGACCTTCGCTCCAGTAGCGAAGATCGATTCCATACGATTGGCACTTGCCATTGCGATAGCCAAGGGATGGGAAGTCCATCAAATGGACATGAAGAATGCATTTCTTCACAATGATCTCTCTGAGGAGATCTACATGGAGCAACCCCAGGGATTTATGCAGGACTCATCTTTGGTCTGTCGACTGAAGAAGTCCATTTATGGCCTCAAGCAGGCTCCGAGGGCATGGTATGCCAAGATGGACTCCTACCTGTTGTCACTGAACTTTGTATGTTGTAAATCAGACCTGAATGTCTACATGCTCGGGACGGTTGATTCACTTCTACTTTTAGTTCTGTATGTTGATGATTTGTTGATATCACCGGGTGCTCGACTTCAGTGATTGCTGCAGTCAAGAGGATTCTACATGACAGGTTTTTGATGACGGACATGGGTCTGCTACACTTCTTCCTTGGACTCGAGATTAGTCAGGATGCATCAAGTATCAAACTGTCTAAGGCCAAGTATGCACGAGATCTCCTTGGGAGATTTCACATGACAGACTACAAGTCTGCTCCGACTCCTTTCCTATCAGGAGTCAAACTTGAGGATGGCGGGGAGACTCCATTGGTTGACAGCACACTGTACAGACAACTAGTGGGGAGCTTGTTGTATCTCACACACTCCAGACCAGACCTCTCATATGCATTCGGCGCAGTTTCCAGGTTCATGCAAGAGTCGCATGAGCTACATTGGAAGGCTACAAAGCGTGACCTTTGATACGTATAGGGCACCATGACCTTTGGGATTCATTATGCAGCAGACTCTACATTAGATCTCATCGGGTTTACTGATTTTCACTGGGCTGGCGATAGCACTAATCGCAAATCCACATCTAGTTACTCACTCAGTCTTGGTTCCGGGCCTATCTGTTGGTCGAGCAAGAAGCAAGTTGCCATTGCTCTATCTTCAGCGAAGGCAGAGTACAAAGGGGTAGTTAACATAACCATTCAGGCTATGTGGCTACAACATTTTCTCACTGAGTTGGGAATTCAGTTTCATCGGTCGATCGTCATTTGGTGTGACAACCAGAGCACTCTGAAGTTTTGCAGAGATCCAGTTCAGAGGCAGTGGACGAAGCACATCGAGATCCACATGCACTACATCCAGGACTTAGTACACGAGGGGATCATCGACTTACAGTTATGTCCTTCAGTAGAACAGACGACAGACATCTTCACCAAGACCTTCATTGAGCAGAAGTTCCATTCTCTGCAAAGTCGTCTTGGAGTGAAGGACACAGTTGCCTAGCACCTGTAGTTCTTCTTTTTACATACATTGTACCTTGAGGGGGGGGGTTTCCCATGAGAATTTCCCTCTTTCCTCACTTTATTTCAGTGTATCTTTTGTATTTGGGTAGCTAACATGGCCTCGTTGCTGGGACCCATTCTTTATTTTCACCATAGTGATGTTCAGAGGGGGTGTTGGAGTTACTTCACACACACCTAGGATTTTTTTTTCCTAAGGTTTTTCCTTGTTTATTAGTCATAATTAGTCATTATCCA